>VZRN01006818.1:1488292-1517671 GCA_013397935.1 Dasyornis broadbenti
GCCCGGCCGTGCAGGCCGGGAGGGACGAGGTGCGGCCGGCCCGTGGCTTCGGCGGCGTGCCCGGGGCCCGGCCCTTGCCCGCGTCTCAGTGACTTCTGTCCCCGTGAATGTGCCTCAGTAAGCGGCGTCGCCTTCGTGGCTGTAGGAGTTGTTAAAGTTTTACCTCGGGAAGCTCGTCCTGCTGTGGGGATGAGCCCCGGCGCTGTGCCCGCCGTACCCCACCGTGGCCCTCCGTTGGTTTCCAGGACCTGCCATCCCAGACAGGCCGAGTCGTCTTCCTGCATTACGGACTGGACATGCCGAGAGCAGGGGTGATGAGCAGCACTGGAGCCAGGCTTGCCGTTTGGTTTTGTGTGTCTCTGGGAGAATGTGCTGTTTCCTTAGGGTTCTAGCAGCACCTGGTGTGGCCAAGGGTAGGGTATTTCCATGATTCAGATGCCAGCTGTTGAACTGGAAAGTCCCGTAAGGAGGTTATAGATGAAGAAGGCAGGGGTAGGAAGCAGGAGCTTTAGGGGGAGAAGCTGCTTCTCTAAGCCTTGAGAGAGGCCATACAGGGAAGTATAAAACCTTAATAGTTACCAGACTATAAATAACATTTATTTGGAACCTCAGCACCTTGCCTGTTGGTTTTGGTGGCATATAGGATCATGCCTGTAAACAGAAAGCCATCACTTTTAACTTCATCATCGGTCCCTGCTAGCCTGGTGAACCTGTACATTGCCGCTGTCGACAGGGGAGCCATACCTGCTTTGTGTGCTTATCCCACATGCCTGAGGTAGCAGAAAACTTCATGTTAATTAGAAGCAGTCAGTACTCTAGCTTCAAAACAATGCAATTTAAAAACAAATTGCATTAGCAATGCAGTCTTTTTTCAGTACAATCCTCTCTGCTGATAAATTAAAAAAGTAGTAACATGACCAGAAGCAGAGAAATATTCAGTAAAAAACTCCCAAAAAGTAGCCGCCAAGTCCTTGAAATACTGCGTCATGGGGGACAATAAATCAAACTGCTACCAGGAGAGATTTTGTTAGATGTATATGAGGAGCTTTTGACTCATACCAGACTTAATGACCATAAGTGAGATGTGAAGAAATAAAAAGTTCAGCATTAAGTCTGGTGACAGGATCAATCGTACAGGTGGACCTGGTTTTTAAAAATTTTTATGGGAAACCCTTACTTACTGAATTTAGGAATATAGTGGAAGATATGAAAAGAAAACTTGACCTGCTGAGTATTTAGCAAAGATTAATTATGACTGTCAGAGAACGCAAACTATTAAATCAAAGGAGGCCTAACATGTTACTTAAGTTATTCAATCTAATTAGTATAATTTGAAGGTTAAAGCTGAATGAGACTTTATATCTTAAAAGTGAAGACTGCCAAAAGGAGCGTACGTACTCTTTTAACAAAAAAAAGTGTAATAGTGCAATACTGACTTAATTTTACTGCTTAATATGTACTCTGGGATTAATATTGGCATATTTATATCTGTCGTTTTAAGAGGGAGAAAACCCCAGGCCTTGAGAATCCATTAATGACTTGCTGATTTGGAGTTTTTCTTAATAACCACTGAATGATACTGAAGATCATCTGCTGCAGACATGTCCTTTGGTTTTTTCATCTATTGGCCTTTGGGCAAATTTAATTATAAAGTGAGAAGGTAAAGGAAGAGAGCTGATCTTGTGCATAAGCTACCTCATCTTTTATCATTTTGGCAAATGTAGTAATTCAGTCTCTTATAGGCTTCTAAATTTTTTTCTTATTTGAATAGACTTTGGTGAAGAGTTTCTGTTCACTTTTTGTCTGATTAGAAAGAATTTGTAATGTTTCTGTGTTTTGACATGAGTCTAATGAATGTTGTTTTGAAGTCAATCACAAAATACATGTTTACTGGTAATGTGCCAGCTGGCTTGTAACAAGCAGGGTTTTAATTATGAGGAATGTTTTAATTTGAAGATTTTACAATTGGTTTACAGAGCTGGCTGTGCATTATTTCTTCGCATCCTCTCTTCCTTACCTTCTGTGTCTGCATCATAGATAGCTCCTTGGCATCTACAGTAATTGCCTGATGGGAGAAATCCTCTTATTCTACTATTGCAAATTGTCTTGTCAGTTAACCAAGAATTGTAGGGGCTGGGGATGTGGTGTTAGGTTATTTTTGGTTTTTTTTTTGGTGTTTTTTTTTGGGGGGGGTTTTTTTTGGTTTTTTTTTTGTTTGTTTTTTTTGTTTTGTTTTGTTTTGTTTAGATGGGACATAAAACCTCTTGTCCCTTTCAGAGGCATTAAGAACTTCATCTAGATTTTGCAAATGGCATTGCTGCATGACTTTCAATTAATTGTAGAGTAATGTCAGGTCTTTGCATTGTGTCTTTGCATTCTGTATGCTACATGTCATTGCCTGGATATTTTGGGATGGCTTTGCAAGAAGCTTCGCATCTCACATGAGCGAATAGCTAAATGAAAGTATGAAATCTGCAGTCACTTCACGCAGAGAAAAGTGTTCAGAGTCACAAGAACATGTGTGTCTGCAGCACAGCACAGTAAGATCAGGAGCAGTTGTGCGCTCCAGCTGGCTGCTGGGGCAGGATGGGAGAATGGTGGCTGGGGTGAGGCTGTCTCTGCTCTCCTGTGGTGCACACTGGGAGGCTCCTGTGTCACCTTGTGCACCAGGAAGCTCTCAGACAGTGCCGGTCACCTTCTGGTAACAAACACAGGAAATTCTGTCATGCCTCTTCTTCAGTAGTTACAGGAAAGGCTTCTTTCTTTGAGTATCAGTCAGCAGTTTCTTGTCAAGTACTATGTGCAAGTAACATACAGTGTCCCCTGCCAAGATGACCAAAGACTGCTACTGTAGGAGCTTCCCCTGGTCCAGTTGCCATTTTGCTCTTGAGATTCTTTAGGTTTGGGAAGCTGCATCTTTGATTTCAGAGCCTTTTGCTGGGTTTAATGGCAAAATCATTGTGTTAATTAAACCGAGAAGTTGGAGGTATTCACCTGCAGCTCCTACTGTTTTGGCAAGCAGGCAAATCTGGCAGTTCTAATGTTTTGTTTTATGTTAATAATTTTAATTTAATCGAAGTTTTTTTCCTCTTTCCTTTGTATCTGTGAAGACCTGAATATTTGACAGTTCACATTTCAGGAAGGGTGGGGAAGCCAAGCTGTCTCTCTGGATGTTATATACCCAGTATGAAATTTTAGAAATGAGAGAAATGTGCCTTCATGTTTTTCAGTAGTAGTTGCTGGTTCTAGCAAGGGGGTAAAAAGACTTACATCGATTGTGACTTTTTTCTAGCTCATGTTAAAATAGCTTTTTGTGAATTGTTAGTCCAGTTCCTTTACAGTTCTGCTGAAATGCAACTTCCAGAGCCAAAGTGATCTAAAATATCTGTATACATATCTGCCATCACCTCTAATGTCTGTTCTTTGGCATGAGTACAGAATAATGGAATTCAATTACACATCTTGCTTACCTTTAGAAGATCTTGTGCATGTGGTTTTGAGTCTTTTCTACAGGTTTTGTTACTTTATAATTTAAACACCATGTACAACAGTAAAGGGATTACAAAGCTTTCTCCTTTCCAGTCGATTTTCCAAACAAAGTTTGAGGATTAGAGACCTTAAATGCAGAGAGGTGTTGTGTCAATGACATTAGTTTTGATTGTTGGGCTTGTTTATGTTTCCATATTTCACCTCTTATTCCTCTGCTTGGTTGTTCCTAGTTCTCTATGTCTTTGGAGTTACAGTTGAGGTTTGAGTATTTATATTTCCTATTAAAATAAGTCCCTTTCATGTATTTTATTAAATTATAATTCACTGTATTGAACCTTCTGTTTTTAAGGTGAAAAAGAAAACTGTGTAATCAAAGAGCAAAGATGCAGAGCACTTCAAATTACCTCTGGCTGTTGTCTGACATTCTAGGACAGGGAGCGACTGCAAATGTTTTCCGGGGGCGACAGAAGGTTTGTGAGGAATTTTCATATGCAAGTAGCTTCATGAAATCAACAAAAAAAAGTTCAAGATTTAGGCCTAAAGCAAATGTATCTGTGTCATTATTCATGCTTAGTTTTTAATATTTGTCCATTGAATTAGAGTTCTGTAGTCAGATTTCTAAGAATTTGTTTTAAATGTTGTATATTTTTTTTCTTGTAAAATATTAACTGTTATTAATTCTTCATCCCTTTTTTCTTCAGTTTTATGGAAAAAATAATCCTTGTTTAAGAATGTGATTAGCAATAAGTGACCTACCAACTTCTATTACATGATTCTATGATTTGTATCTTTGTTAAATTGTCTTTTCATTGTTTTTATCTGTTCATTTAAAACTTGTTTTGGTGATTTTTATAATTTTTGTATTGTAAGTGAAATATTCTTATTGTTGTGGATGAAGCTGTTGTTGGTTGTTGTCTGTAAGTCAATTTTTGAATGTTAAATATCTTCCTAGTGGCATGCCTTGAGTAATCAGTGCAAATTTTTTGTAATTTTTTGCCATGTAAATGATACGCTGATGTGTATGTTGCAACCTGAGGGGCTAAAATGACCCTGTGTAGGTCGTTCTATTCCTGTGAATTTCACAGTATGTCTCACAAAGTGAAGATAAACATAGTTGTGAAAGTTTCCTTACAGTAATGAAATTGTGTGAAATCAGTATGAAGTGATTTATAAGCTATAGTGTTTCTGTGTTCACATTTAAGTATGAGGCAAGATTAAGCAATAATTTAGCAGCTAATGTGCTTTTCTGGGTGAGTGAATTTCAACACAGAACGAGTCCCCTGTAAACCAGTTCCATGGTTGCACCTGTCATCACCCTCGCTAGTCTGAGCCTGTGACCTACAGCTCGTTGTCAACAGGAGCAAGCTTTTATCTGGGCACCAGTAGTGCACGTAAGTGTGCTGCACAGCACACCTTGGCTAAGCACAGGAAGGCTGTGTCCTTAGAAAGAATCTGTTGCACAAACTGCTAGTGCAAGCTTATTCCTAGAGTGGGCACAGGGAGGTACTTTGCGCTAAGAGGGACAAGAGTTGCACTTCCAGCTGGTGCTGTTGTTGCCTGAGCCTGTTGGGGCTTAGTCCCACTTGAGATCTTAAATCTGATTATGGTCATGATTGTGCTTCTGACACTTATTATGTGGGTTTGAACTGCTTCAGGATTTTACATCAGTGGCACGTAGTGCTCAAAACTGCCTTTGGAAAAACAAGATACTGATTTATCACTGTAAACAGAACAGTAAAGAAAGAGAGAGCAACATTTAGCTACTGGAAATTGTCTTTGGGCTTAAGCAGGCCAAGTATGTGCATGCCTCTCATTGATTTGTGCAAGTAACTCTTGCTGAAAAAAGTATTTTTCAGCTAGCCTTTGTTATGCTAACTGTTATTTTTTTTTTTAAAAGCACTTAGATTTTGAGACCTAATGAGTTTCCGTCCTGCTAGTCTGTTTGCTTCTGGTCTATATTAAACTAAACAAATTTAATTTTTTTGGCAGAATCATTATTTTCACCTTAGCACAAAATACTGTTTTGAAATATTTCTAGTCTGATTATGCTCACATGTACAACGAAAGATCTCAAAGTGCTTGGATAATGTGTATGTGTACATTTACAATCTTTTGTTTCTGTTTGTTGAGTAGTTTGTTTGTTTTCAACAGAAAACTGGGGATTTATACGCTGTCAAAGTATTTAACAGTATAAGTTTCCTTCGTCCTGTGGATGTTCAGATGCGAGAATTTGAAGTATTGAAGAAACTAAATCATAAGAACATTGTCAAATTGTTTGCCATCGAGGAAGAGGTAATGAGTTGTTGTAGTTGTGATCTGAGATGCATGGAAGTAACCGCAGTAACTGTTTTTTTTATCTGTAACTATAGAGCATATCGTTACATTTTTAAATAATGGTAACATATATGATGACACAAATACTCCCACCCAGCCACCACCATATTTTGGTTTTTTTTCTTCTTTGTTGTTGTTGCTGTGGAAAGAATATGCTTGTTTTCAGTAGGTGAAACACCTTCAGTGTGTAGGTTAGGATTCTTCATTTCAAGAAGCCACTGTCCTAAGTTTTATCTTGAATTAGGATTTTTAAGATGTCTACATGTATTAATATTTAATAGTTGAATAATGGAACTGGTTGATAGTTGAAGGTATTTTGGTAATCCTGACGACTTTATGCTTTTCCATTGCAACCAACTAAAATGATGACATAATACATGTAGAACTGTATAATAGTATAAATTGCAGCAGCTGAGCTGAAACTGAGATTGATCAGTTGAAATGACCCAGATGCTGAGATGAGTAAAGAAGGACAGTCGGTACTCTCAGCACTTATGGTGTGTAGTTTCTCATTTGTCCTCCTCTTAATACTGCAGTCAACCTGCTAGTGCCTAGAACTTGAGCCTTTCTTAGTTTTTTTCTTTCTCCAAGTTGGAATACATGAAACAACATAAAAATCTACCTGCACTTCTTTTGAAGAAGATCACCAGAATGGGATTTATGATATAGCTATGGATTTTATTTTTCTTTTCTTTTTTGAAAGTAAGATCTCATGGTTATAAGTAATTTCTGTCACTGATGTCACAGTAATCAGATACTTAATATATTTTAATTTTTTTTTCCAGACAACTACTAGACACAAAGTACTAGTCATGGAGTTTTGTCCATGTGGGAGTTTGTACACAGTTTTAGAAGAGCCATCTAATGCCTTTGGTTTGCCAGAGTCTGAGTTCTTAATTGTTTTGAGAGATGTGGGTATGTAGACTTTGATCTTTGGTCTAATTTTTTGACTGAAAGGAACTCATACTTGTTTTGTTTGTCTTGAAATTGCAAGAGACAAATTTAAATGAGTGTCAACTAATTGAACAAATTAATATGGTCACATGGAATCACATCTTCTATTTGTGTCTATGTTGGTATAGGTGGCTGCATTAAGAAGTCATTTCTATTTAAACTTGATACAATTTTTTAATCTTTATTTAAAGAGTATTTTTCACACATTGGACTGACTTCTAGTGATAATTTCAGAAGAGTAAATTAGAAAAATAGTATGGTTTACCTGTGTTTACCTGCTATAAAATTTTCCTCCATTACTTTATGGGAAAGATGTACTGAGAGCAAGAAATACTGTAATTTGGCTATTTGGAAAGGAAAAAAAAAACCAGTCTGTGTTTATGGTCTTTTTGTTAATTGAGTATCCCTTCTCATTTCCATTTCCCAATGAGAATACAAGCATGTCTTCTTAGCATTGCTTACAATTCAGTGTTTGCACAGTCTGTGTCACAATGTGTACATGAATTCTGTATTTATTTTTTTAATTGAAGTGGCTGGAATGAATCATCTCCGTGAGAATGGAATAGTGCACCGTGACATCAAACCAGGCAATATCATGCGTGTTATAGGTGAAGATGGTCAGTCTGTTTACAAACTTACAGACTTTGGTGCTGCAAGAGAACTTGAAGATGATGAACAATTTGTTTCTCTCTATGGCACAGAAGAGTATTTAGTAAGCCCATACAATTTCATTTTCTGTTGAAGAAATGTTTGAAGCCTAAGGCCCTGCATGGTTATAGTTGAATATGTGAAGGTCAGGTTATTGGGAATTAGTATTTAAACCTTTGTATTATAATTGTTTTTATAACTTTCCACTGGACTTTCTCACCTTGGGCCATGCCATCTTCTGCTGATGTAAATATATCAGCCTTGAAGTAATTTTCTGGTCCAACTTTAACTGTTGCCTTGTGTTAAATGAGGAATAACAATATTTTAGTTATGAATATATTTGCCTTTGTCTCTGTAGATGTATTTTAATTTTTGTTTGAGCTACTTGGATGACATTAGGTGTAGTTAAGATTCACATGAAACCTTGGCTAGCAAAAGAGAGGCAGGAAGAGAAGTATCAAGACAAGCAGCTTAGCATGATTTTCTTCCTGCCATGCTTTCCTACATGTGCATCATAACTGATACTCTCTTCTGCTATGGATCTTTTTTCTGGTTGATTTCTGTTGTTTCAAAATCATCTGGAAGAATACTGAGTTTCTTCACTTCTTTAGTGGTCTTTTATACTCGTAGCCACTCTTCAGCTGAATTTTAAAATATTGTTTGCAAATTTTTGAATAGAAGTGATTGTCATACCTAGGAATATAATGATATTTGTCAGAATAGCTTAAGCAATTTCTTTGATACAAGCAAGCTTTGCTTTTTTAAAGAACTGAAAGTTTAGACTGACAAATTACCTTGCTGTGAAAGGACAGATTGGGTTTTTGTCTTTATAAAGCTTCATAAAGCAATTTTTTTTTCCTTTAGCATCCTGATATGTATGAGCGAGCAGTTTTGAGAAAAGAGCATCAGAAGAAATACGGAGCAACAGTTGATCTGTGGAGCATAGGGGTGACCTTTTACCATGCTGCAACAGGGAGTCTGCCTTTCCGACCTTTTGAAGGACCTCGTAGAAACAAGGAAGTGATGTAGGTAATTTAGAAGGAGTATTTTATCTGTTGGTAAATTAAATCAACCCTTGAAATGCTTTTTTACCAAGGAATAATACACACATATAACAAACATTAAAACAGTGGAAAGGAAAAATATTCTTTTTTTGTGATATAGCCCCAGTAGGCAGCTGAGCATCACACACCTGTTCTCTTACTCCTTTGTAGTGGGATGGGGAAGAGAATTGCAAGGGTAAAAGTGCAAAAACTCATGGGTTGATTTAAAGAGAGTTTGATAAGTGGAAAAAAAGTCCACAACAAACAGCAGCCCTTGCCTCTTAAACCCAAGGGAAACAAAACCAAGAAATATAAGTAATGCAGAAAAATCCCTAGTTGCTCATAACCAGCCAACTGATGTCCACTCAGTCCCTGACCAAATGCCACACTGGCAATTCTTCCCCACCTCCTCCTTAGCTTCTGTTGCTGAGCAATATGGTATGGCATGGAATATCCCTTGGATCAGCTGTCCTCCTGTGTCCCCTTTCAACTTCTTGCCTGCCCCAGCCTACTTGTGGCTGGGGCAGGCAAGAGAAAATGAGAAAACGCCTTAATTCTGTGTAAGCACTGCTCAGCAATGGCTAAACGTGCCTGTGTTAATAACGCTGTTTTGGTCACAAATCCAAAACACAGTGCCATACACTACTGTGAACAAAATTTACTCTATCCCAGCCGAAATCAGTAGAAACATTTTGCTTCAACAGGAATTTTACTGTATAGCACCTTGAGACCTGAATTAAGCATTTGAATTGAGAAAGACCTGAACTGAGCTCCCCCAAAATACTGGTGGTTTTCTACACGTATCCTTCATCATGGCACTAGGCTGGTCTGTTGAAGCACAACAGGCGTATAACCTGGGTACTTGGGAAAATTATGCTGTTCTGAAATGGGTTTTCAGTGCTGTACATTTTTGTTGTCCTTTAAATTATGGTCTTCCCCAGCAGTCTTGAAATGAGTGCACCACTCATGAGACTGACATTTGAGTAGTATAGTTGTGGACTTCAGCTGAAGATAAAAGGAGTAGCTCCTGAATGGAAAACAGAAGTGTCTGTGATGTGATGATTGTATTTGATTCCTGCTTCATCTTAGGCTGGTTCTATTTTGTTTTCTTGTGTGTTTCATTTTAAAAATAAAACAAGGTGGTACTTGGGAGCTCTAACACATCAATAACATCTCTTCTTGTACTCCATGTAAAGCTGACTCCAGTTTTCTTAGTTGTAGAAATTGCCCATCTTGTAATTTTTTTGTCCTACAGGAATTCTAGTTGTAGCTGCTTGAGAGATGTTTTCCATCCAAAAAGAGAAAGCCCATCTGAAATTTTCTGTTGCAAAAAGCCGGTTGCTCCTAATTCGTTTCATGAGAAATTTGAGAAATACTTGCCTGTGCAATACAAAGTTAAACAATGCCAAATTGTATCCAGATTTCTAGATGTTCCCTCTCTATGCCCAAGCCACTTTGTAGTGGCTAGATGTTGTTTCTTGCTATGGAACATGCTAGAAGTTAGTCATGTTAATGTCTAAATTGAATTAAATCGACTGAGTAATTAATTGTTGTGAAAACATTTGGTTTCCTTCAGTATGCTGGAAATATCTCCTGAACTTTTCCCCAAGGCTGAGGTAGACAAAGTTACTTCTCCAGCATAGCTTTTTGTTCTTTACTCTTTTAGCACTGCTCTGTCAGCTTGTAAGTGAGGCTTCCTAATTATTACACTGTCTACAAATGTAGGCCAACCTGTCTTTTAAATTTTTGTTGTTGCTGCCCCTTTGAGGATTAGTTACTAGACCTATATATGTATAAGAGGTAATAGTTGAAGTCTCCATTATTTTTGTAATGTATTGCAGGTATAAAATAATCACTGGAAAGCCTTCTGGTGCTATTTCTGGAATACAGAAAGCAGAAAATGGACCTATTGAGTGGAGTTGGGAGATGCCTATTTCTTGTAGCCTTTCAAAGTAAGTTTGGACTTAGAAATGTTCGCAGAATATTTCAATGCCCCTTGATTGAGCTTCTCTAGTTATTTTCTAGGATTGTGTCTTTGGAGCAGAGATCTGACACAGCTTTTTCTTTCAACTCTTCAGTTTATCGGTGGAGTCTAATATTTGGTTATTGAGTGGGTTTTTTTCTTCCCATCTATCAAAATGGTTTTATGATTGTTAATTTACAAATGAGCACCTGGGAATCTGATATGGTTTGAGTAGAAGAAAGATTATTACTGCATTTTCTCCACCCTCAGGGATGAGGAATCAGTAACTTTGACCCTCATTTCTTGCACGAATGTGACTTCAGACATGACAAAGATTAGGCAGTAGGAAGGAAATGATATGCAAAGAGAGTTGAGAGGCTTACTTTTTTCTACAAAAAAAGTCACATCAGCGTATTTAACACATACTCATAGTATCTTTTCAATTTTATCCTATTTTTGCTTCATATGTCCACAATATTCAGTAGGAAGAGCCATGAAAGATCTCATTTTGGTATGACCTTGAAAACACCTCCCATAACCCATTTACCTATTTATCTTCCTGAGACGACTTCTGTACTTTAAAGTTACTAATCCTTCATGGTAAAGGGGGAAATAAATTCTTTTATGAAGAGACTCCAGAAGCAAACTTTTCTGAAAGCCAAATATGTACATCCTTAAGGGGTATAGAGTCAAAGTCTGGTTTATATCGATTCATTAGTTTAGAGTGTGCAGAACTTGCAGTTTGTATGTTTTTCGTGATACTGCTCATTTGTTTCCTCTTCTTATTCTCTATAATTAAACTGCTTGAAATGATAAAGGAAGCAGATTTTTTCATTAAACATCTGTTCACAGTAATACTTTTAAGTAGCATTTAAATAGTATTTAGTATTAGAAGTTTAGTATTAAAGTGAGTTTGAGCACAGCATCCACTGACCTCTAATGGGGTCATCAGTGTGCTTGCAGGCTGCTGGAACTTGCTTCAAAATGTTACCAGTTCTGCTGCTGGATTCAGGCTTGATGTGTACATAATGATAAAATTTTGGAGAAGTTGTTCATGATAATGCACGAATAAGATACATAAAGTTCCTTACCATTCAGATGCTCAAGGTAGAAATGCAGGAAATTTAAGCTGAACTTTCTCCTAAAACAGTAACAACAATAAGGCAGTAGTTACACGGGGTTTTTTGCAGCATTCAAGCCGCATGTGCAGAATACTTATTTAGCCCTGTCTCAATCAGGGTGAATTCTTAGTGTTGACAGTTTAAATAATGAGTCTTTGCTAACCCAGCTGATTTTGATTGAAAGCAACATAGTGTGCTCACACAAGCATCTCCACCAGTAAATCCTAAATGGCAGTAGCTTCCTTCAAAGTGATACACTGTGGTGGGTGGGGTGAGCTGGGAAAAATGCTACTACAGTGGTAGAAGGTGACCTCAGTTCTACAATGCAGACTTTTAACATTTTATGTAATTTTTGCAGTGTCTGTGAAATGTCTCAAATATTAAGAAAAAATACTTGATAGTTAAGCCTAAAAATGAAAGATTTTAAGTACATGTATTAGTGAAAAACAGTGAGCATTGCCATTGAACATTTTGTTGCTCTGTGTACGAAAAAAGGGACTGACATATTCTTTAAGGGATAACAGATATGTACTTATGAGATGAGTAAAATGAAGTATTGCAATTGGTTGCAAGGTAAAACGTTCCAAGTAGAGCCAAGTTGTCTCATCTCTTCCTGGTGTCCTCTAGGGGTCTGCAAGTACTGCTCACACCTGTCCTTGCGAATATTCTTGAAGCAGACCAGGAAAAATGCTGGGGATTTGACCAGTTTTTTGCAGAGACGAGTGACATACTGCACCGAATAATAATCCACATCTTTTCATTACAGCAGATGACCTTACACAAAGTTTATATTCACAACTATAATACGTAAGTGTTCTCTCTATTTTCATTACTTTACTCTTGTTCAGGCTAACAGCACTGTGACCTGAGATCACCATGGTTACAAATTCAGTAACCTGTGACCTCATGTCACCAGTATTACAAATTCAGCAGCCTTTCCTTGGAAGTTTATCTGAGGAAGTGAAAGGGCATGACTCTCCTGCATAGTCATAGTGCATATAGAAGCATGTTGACCAAAAATAAAAATAAAGTCATGGAAGGTCAAATCAAGTGGCAGAACACAGTCTTAATCCTTGATATGTTAACAGTGTGTCTGTTTTCACAACAGAGGCCAACTCATCACATGTTTGTAAATGTTACTTATTTACAAAGTAGTTTTCTAGAGACTGTATTCATCTCTTGCTTATCTTGTCCTCAAGCGTGTATGACTAAAAGCTCCCACAGGGGTTCCGAAGTGGTAATTGATAGAGTTTAGGGTCCTGATTTATATGGGATTCACTTTATGACCCTGAAGTGCTGGTGTTAAAAGCTGTAAGGTGTGTTAATTTTTAATACATGGATACATACTGTTATTTCATCAAATGTCTAATTACAGTTCTGACCATTTCAATTTTTTTTTTTTTCTATTCCATCGTTTTTATTTTGAGAGAGCCCAAATACTGGTTTTGCAGAGAAATCTTGCTTCTATTTTTTTACTATTATTTACCTATATGGTTATTTATAATGTAGCTGTAGTATTAAGAAGTGATAGTGTACTAGTGCTGCACAGGAGGCAAACTGGCCCTTCCTGTTAGTGTACTGAAAGTTTTTCCGTCTTTGTAGGAGGTTTTGCTACTTTGACTTGGTTTGGCTTTTTTGTTGCTGTTGTGGTGGTAGGTTTTTATGGTGGGGGTTTTTTGGGGGGGGGAGAGGTGTGGTGGTATTATAAGTTCTTATCCTTGTATCTACTGATTGCTGTAAATAAAATTCCAAAGTGTCTTTGATCTTCCTTATCACTGCTGTTTTAGGATATAATCTGACTATCTATTAGGTTACAGGCTGAATGTAATTTTTTTGACATATAAAACAGCAGACTTTTCTTTTGGAGAGACCATCCATCTCCTTTGAAGAAAAGGGTATGCCTTAGAAAACTTAACTATGCTTCTTTCCCCTCATCTGGTGCTGCCTGTTTTTACAGACCTTCAGACCAGAGCAAGTTTGTTTAGACAGAAGTGCTTGGGTGGAAAATGAGAGGTAGAAAGGAAGTTTGATATTTTGCAGGAAATAGCATTTATTTTTGTAACAGAGCAACATGGAGCCTTAGGCAGCATGCTATTTGTTTTTCTACTTAAGAGTCAAATGCTTTATGTGTAAACGTAGTTCTTAATTAATCAGAAATTAAAGCAATTTTTATTTAAATAATACAGAATCTGAAATGTTGAACTATTGTAGTGAGTCTAACTGCTACCGATTATATTGTTTGTATTATAGAGCTGCTATATTTCATGAGTTGGTCTACAAACAGACAAAAATACCATCTCAGAATCAAGAACTGATATATGAAGGTCGGCGCTTAATACTAGAACCTGGCAGATTGGCACAGCTCTTCCCCAGAACAACTGAGGAGAATCCTATCTTTGTAGTAAGCAGGGAA
Organism: Dasyornis broadbenti; assembly: GCA_013397935.1. Taxonomy (NCBI): domain Eukaryota; kingdom Metazoa; phylum Chordata; class Aves; order Passeriformes; family Dasyornithidae; genus Dasyornis; species Dasyornis broadbenti. The sequence continues at coordinate 1,502,258 of VZRN01006818.1, forward strand.
GCTGTGAACATTGTTGGATTAATCTACGAAGAAGGTATATGAAAGTCATTTCCCTTTTCCTACAGCTCTCTTTTGTAAATAGTTTGGGTTCTTTAAGTGTTTTGTGTCTGTTATGTCTTAGAAATAGTGTTGGAAATTTTCCTTTGTTGATATCTGAAGTTCTGAGTATGCAGTCCAATATTTTTGAAAACTGCTGAGTATCCAGAACATTTTTGCAGAAACAGTAGGTGCTTGTAATGTTCCAAGTCCTTTGAACCTGAACATTTGTGTGCTAAGATGTAGTGGTGCTTATGGAGTTCCGAGCTTTTTTGAAGCATTACGCTTTTAACAAATAGAAGGAAACATTATAGAAAGTAATTCAAAGCTGGTTCTTTTGTTCCATTACTCACTAAGTGGAAAGTCAAGTTTTACTTTTTTCTTTTAATATGTCATGAATGTGGTTAGCCTTTCAGTTAACAGAGGAAGTCTTTACAATGTACATTTGCTCAGAAGATAAAGTAATGCCATAACAAGGGGAAAAAAAAAGAAATAAAGATTTTGAATTTCCATTTATCCTTGAGAGGCTTTTAGAGGGACCTGTGCCAGAGCCCTTTTGTTATAAATGATGAGCTGGAGGACATGGCTGCAGTTGAGAGGTCAGTGTTGCTTTTGTCAGTACATCCTAAATACTGACTGCTCAGGCCAGCTGGGACTCACACAGAGGTGCTGAAGAGTGTGGGTAGGTGAGCCATTTGTGGCAGGATCAACAGGGCCTTTATATTATGTCACAGAGCTTTCTGAGGGAGCCAGTGAGCATAAGAACAATGAAGATTCAGCTGATATGGGTTACCTGTGGTTCAAAAAAGCTCTTGGGTGAAGTCCTGCCCTTCAGAGCATCAATGAAACTAAGCAGCCATAAGATAAAAAGGGAATGGTCTCCAATGCAGGCAAAGATGGGGCTGAAGAACAGAGAGAAACAGTTGACTCTCTCGATGGAGAGAGATTGCCAGTGGAGACATGAAATCTGTGCTGTGCAGCATGTTCAGAAGTGAGTCTGGAAAAGGAAGTGAAGCACAATTTGCTGAAGATATCAAGTTACTTAAAACATTTAAGACAAAGGCCAGTTTTAAAGATGTGTATGAGAACCACATGATATTAAAAGGCAGAAAAGTAGTGTACAGGGCGGGGAGGGTAAACAATCTGAACTTGTGAAATCTCTTCTGGAAAATAAGAAAATACACATATTTGTTTTATGTTTCAGTTTTACTTCCTAAAGTACATCAACGTTATGATTTGGATGGGGATGCCAGTATGGCTAAAGTGAGTAATTACCATTTAAAATTATTTACCTGTCTCAGATAATGATACTGAAATGAAAGCTACTTCATTTTCAAATTAATAATGTTAATAAAGCCATTTTAATATGCTAGTGAGGATTCTGAGTGATAGAAATATCTTTGTTAACAAAGGTTCTAAAAGTATATTAAAGCTGTACTTTGTATACCAAATATGGTTTGATTTTTTTTTTTTAAAAAAAACAAACCCAAAGTTCAGTCTTCTGAATTCAAAGCACTCTGTTATTGTATAATTCAGTGTAGGGGAGGAAAGGAGCCTGTCACTGTAGTCCTGAAGTTGGTTAGAAGCTTCATAACTTCACCTCTCATGGTGAAAAATTTAACATTAGAAAAGTACCTCTGGCTCAATAGAGAGAAGTCTCTAGGACTCTGCAGAAGGCCAGGATTTCTGTTGCCTCTTAAAAATTTTCAGAATCTGTGGGAGGCAAGGATGTTTCATTCTTTTGGTTGTTTTTCTGAAACTACTGAACGTATGCACAGCCATGCTTGACTTTGTGGCAATCATTTATACGTGTGAAATACAGACTGCTGAGGAGCCTTGTATTCAGACATGATAGTCCTGAAAATGTATGTCCCTTTAAATACCAATAGTCTTGAAAATTAATAAACAGAAAGGCATCAGTTGATACTAATAATTTAAAATATTGTAAATTATAATACCTGAAACTTTGTTCTCAGTTCTAAATAATGCAGCAAGCTTGTAAGTGGAATTGGGTAAATGAAGAGAATCTCTAGCTTTAGAATTAAAAAAAGGGTCAGTTTTTACAAGTTCCTTTTAATGTATGTGCTTGATTCCTAAATCATTGAAGAAATGTACTTGTGACTTTAACAGAAATTGTAAATTGTATCATTTTTGTTTGTGAGATTTGTCTTCATCCCTATCAGATGCTTCAACACAACTGGAAAACCCATGTTTAGCTCGGCCTTTGTAATGGGTGTTTGGTTGTTGCCTGACTAAAGCTTAGGCCAAGTTACGCAATTTAAGCTACCATCCTCATGTTGATCTTTCTTTTATTAATCTGTGTTGCTTTGTTGTGATGTATTGACTTGAAGCAATTGTTAAGAGAATGCCAGATCAGTACTTACGTTGTTTCTTTTTTCCTCCAGGCAGTGACAGGTATTGTATGTTATGCCTGTAGAGTTGCCAGTTCTTTGCTACTTTACCAGGAGCTGATGCGAAAAGGAATTCGATGGCTAATGTAAGCAACTGATTGCATTTCATTATGCTTTTTTCATAAATTGAGGCATGCCTTGGTTATCAGTACATAATTCTGTGATCTCTCGATATCTTGTGAGGTTTTCTTTAGCCTTGAGTAAGGATAGGCTTTCTGAATTTTCCCCTTTTTTCTGTCATTAAGGAAAAAAAAGAATTTTTTTTTTTTACAATAGAAGTTAAAGTGTTTGTGAATTTACTTTCTTCTGTGGATAATTTAAGTCTAACCTCTGGTTAGGCATGCAGATACAACCGAACAGCTTGCACAGGGTATTTTAATATGAGGATTATGTTAATGCATCTGTAACTGAAAGCAATTCCTTCTGGAAGTTATTGCTGCTGGTATATTCTTGTATTACTGACTGCAGATAGGATGGCAGTTGAATATTTTTTTATAGACTAACACTTCACTTTTTTAGTGAAATAATCAAAGACGATTACAATGAAATGGTTCATAAAAAGGCGGAGATTATCATCAGGCTGGATTTCTGCAGCAGAAACATTGAGAAAGCTGAGAAAATGTGAGTAGAAGCACTACACTAGACACATTGAATTTTCATTATTTTTTGTGACAACAGTATTTTAAGTTATGATTATTTGGAATGTTTTTGCATATAAAAATTAAATTTGAGTCAGCATGAATTTTCTAATAACACTGACTTAAGCGGATTTGATCATATGTGTTACTCAAATTAGAGTGTTAATTTTGCTCCTTAACCTAATGAGAATGAGTAATTACTATTGAGTAGTAGCTGTGTATGTTCTTTCCTCTTTTCTTCTCTGACTCAGCTCATTTGCTCTTGTTGACTCTAGAAGCTATAGTAAAGCCTGGACAAAGAATCAAGCAGCTTTGCTTTCATTAGTGCTTTTGTCACTGAGTTTGATTGCATAGGGCTTTAAATACTGCCCCTTATACAGTTTTAAGACTGTAGCATCTTCTGTGTGGAGAGAATATAAATGTTGAAATATAACATAGAGCAGCTGAAAAAAAACCCCAAACAACTCAACCCACCCGCCTTGCCCCCCTCCCAAAAAGGTGTTATTCTTATGTAGTGTGATAGGAACTTTAAATACCACCTCTTCTTAGCATTCTCCTATGAGTGGTAGTTTTCCTGTTCAACCTACTGCCAGTCTTCCCCAAATGCTGTCTTAGTGAAAGGATTCTCTGAACTTGCCACCAGGCTGCTCTGAAAATGCAGATACTCACAAGATGATTGATGCACACATGTAGAACCACTGGGGTTGCAGAGTAGACTTTAGAATAGACTTAAACCTGTCAGAGCTACTATGCCTGTGCAAATGGAACACCTTGTATGCAGTAATAGTGGATACCCAGAGGTTTGACAGATTTGCTGTGTGTGTGCCAAACCTACCTTAAAACCCAGGTGTGTCAGTTTGTATTGGCTTCAAAAGCACTGCAAAAACACAACAGTGAAATAGGGAAGTTGGTAACTAGCAAGGTAATTCTATACCTGTGCAGCCTAGTTACAAATCATCAGGACAGTAACCCAAATGCCACTTCAAGCCAGTTTGCACTAGTTGGCAGGACTAGATCTTGTTCAGTCTGTGTTTGGCTCAGATTTGTGACTCTGGAGCATTCAGGAGTATCTCAGAGCAGCAATTTGAAAAAAATTACATTCAGTTGTGACGTGGAGTAGTTCTCATGTGAACAGAAATTTGCTATGTGTTTGCACTTGGTCTTCTTGCCTCTTACAAAGAGGCAGGATTTTCAATTTGTTTGACTTTTCTGACTCCATAAAAGTCTTCTAAAGGACATGTCCTTTTGTTTGTCCGTCCTTTTCAAGGCTGTGCTTCACAGTGTGACAATGCAAAGTCATTTATTTATTTCATTATTTGAAAAGGTAGACAAAGTATTGAACTTGAGCAAAGTATGTATATTTTTTTGAAAGCAGTTGAACTGTTTGTGGCAGTGAGACTCAATAGGAAAAATATTGTCCTGAATAATTTATTTGGCACTTGAGCTATGGTCATATGGAAGGTATCAATATGAACAGATGGTCCTACTATCCCAGCCTTTAAACATTTAATAACCTAGTAAGCTTTTTCTCAGAAAAGCATTTTGGTGCACTGAAGTATTAGTTTGTTAATGGCTACTTTAAGTACTTTCAGTTTAGTAAGATTTTGAAAATTACTTGATGAAAGGAAATAGTCTTCCACTGCTAAGTACAAATAATGAGAAGAGAATAAAGGATTCAGGAATGGAAGTTTCAAACTTCATTTTAACAGTTCCAATTTAGGAAAAAATAAAGGAATGTTTTTTCAAAACTGTAATATTTCCATTGTTAATGGCTACTTAAATGTCAGTTTCATGGTTGTTGCTTGACAGAGATTGTATTTCATATACAAGAAAAGGCAGTTACTGTTATGATCTGGATTCAAGAAATACTTCAAGTGTATTAGCTTTATTTTCTAACTGCTTTTCATTTTTCCGCTGGTCAGATATGAGAATTTGATGCAGATCAACTTGGAAGCATCAGAAGTGGATGAAATTTCAGAGATACACACAAAACTCTTGCGTGTAAGTATCTTACAAAGTTACCGTCATTCTGAAAATAGTGTTTCTACAGAAAAAGCCTAATATATGATAACACAGGCTTTTGTGAATAACAACTCTGAATTTTCAATGTAATTTCTAGATTGCCAGTGGTTGTTAAAATACCCATACATTTTAATGATGTAAAATCTTTCTGAAAACAGAGCAGATCATTTTATTTTAGCTTAGTGTAGTGAAAAAAAATTCCTGAAAATACATTCCCATTTTCTAAAATACTCAAGAATTATAACTTTGAAATATATTTTACTTTGCTTTTTTTTTCTTTTCAGTTTTTTTCCTTTCCTTAAGGAAATGTTGACTTTGTTGGCTTTCTAAAATGTTACAAACACAAACACACTTCAGAGTGATCTGCTCTGAAATGTGCATCATGTGTCCAGACATGTAAAGAAAAATTGAACATAACTTTACACTCTGGGAGCAGGTATAAAGTTCTCCATTCTAAAAGCAAAAGATGATTAGTACATTTTTATTTTGAAGGTTGTCTGAACTGCAGAGAAAAGAAGGTATGAATTATGTGGATAGTTATTATATGAATTCTTCATAAACCAAAAGAACAAGGGTAGGAGTAAATAAGGGATATATGAAAGGTTGAAACTTATTGTTGAAAGAAAATAAATTTTAACTAACAGAAATGCCAGCATCAAATATGATTCTGTCTTTAATAATACCTTGCTTGATCTGCTTCTCAGAAAACCTAGGCAGATAATAAGACATAGTTCTTTAATGGAGATCAGTGGAAAAAAAAAGGGATCTATAGTATTAATGTGCTCAAGTAATACTTAAGTGATTTTTCACTTTACCCAGTGATAAGATTGAACCTTCTTGCTCTTACGTAGCTCTCCAGCTCTCAGGGCACAATAGAAACTAGTCTTCAAGATATCAAAACAAAACTTTCTCCTGGTGGTTTACTGGCTGACACCTGGGCAAATCAGGAAGGCATGCATCCAAAAGACAGAAAGTGAGTAACTGTACTTATTGTTCTAATATGTATTGAATTCTGCATTGAGTTGTAGTTTATAAAACTCATTAATGGGTACTTGCGCTTATGTATAAAATATCTTTCTCTTCCTTCTGTCACTCTAGTCCAGAAAGGCTGCAGGCACTCCTGTCTTCCATCACAGACATCTATTATCAGTTCAAAAAAGACAAAGCAGAACGAAGTAAGTAACTTCTTTGATTCACTTTTATCATAAAATGTAATGCAAAGGACAGTTCAGTCTTAGTTTGACCAGGGTATTAGTGGTAGGTATGGAGACTTGGCCACAATGGATATGTCTATAGGTTCTTCTTAGTGTGATACCATGTTAAAGCCCATATGAATGAAAAACCGCTATTAATAGCATAAATATGAATTACAAGACTGGAAAGGAGGAAAAAGGTATGTGACCATTTTCACCTATCAAAAGAAGAAAACTGTATAGGAAATGGGTAAACTTAGTAGAGTTTTGCATAAATACAACTAACAGAATTAAACTGGTAATGTCTGTCATCTGCTCTGATCCTAGGGCTTCCTTATAATGAAGAACAAATACACAAGTTTGACAAGTAAGTTTTGAAGTTACCTTTGGGAGCTACCATGATTGCTTTCAGGTCCTCCAGGTGCTCTTGCCAATAACACATCCTGTTGATTTTTATTGTAAATCATCACCTATTTAGGATTGCTGTGTAAAAAATTTCTTTTAAATATCTTAAATACATAGGGGTACCAGCATATGATAATGAGGTGCTTCCTGGCATCAATTTTTTCACTGGTAGGCCTTCTAAATGCAAAATACCTGTTTGTTGTGTGGGCATAACTGTTTTATAGGAAGTACACTTTTATCCTTTTTTTTTTCAGGGAGGAAAAATCCCTGAGTAAGATCGAAATGACTTTTTAGCTAAGGTGGAGATAATTTTCTGCAGATGAGTAAAATATAGACTAGCTGGCTGAAATTCTAGAATTATTTAATCTTATAGGAAATATAGCATACAAAATTAATTTTAATGCTGTTCTCCATGCGTGTTTAAAATTGTCAGTCATGCAAGATGGCCACATTAAGCATCTGTGTACAACTTGTGTCTCTAAACTCCCCTCAGTCTCCACTGATTCTATACTTCTGTATTTGTCTGAGGATTTATTCAGTTCCTCATATACAGATGCCTATGTCATTTAAGTTGCCCTAAGGTATCTGAGACATGCTCTGAGACTGGGATGTGGGACACAAGTAGGAGGGGAAACCTACACCTTTCTGGACAGGTGGTCAGTAGCAGGGCAGGATATCTTTGCTGGAGAGGAGAAGGTTGCATGGAGACCTCCTGGCAGCCATCCAGTAGCTGAAGAGGGGCCTACAGGGAAGCCAGAGAGGGACTCTGCATCAGGAACTGCATTGATAGGACAAGGAGTAATGGCTTCAAACTGAAAGAGGGGAAATTTAGGTTGGATGCATTAAAGATGTTCTTCTCTGTGAAGGTGATGAGACACTGGAACAGGTTGCCCAGACAAGTTGTGGCTGCCCCATCTCTGGCAATGGTCTATAATGGAGGGGGTTGGAATTAGGTGATTTTTATGGTCCCTTCCAACCCAAACCATTCTTTGATTCTATCTCAAATGATGCTAGATGCTTGTGTTTAAGTAAATAAATTATTCTCCATGGCTGATCAGTTGAGTGGTTCCCTAGACTTGGCTGAATGCTGCATGAATTTAGACAGCACTTACGTAATTTTCTAAAAAGTATTGCTCTCGCTACCATGACTGTGGCTTCACTGACAGCTACAGATAAAAAGCTGTCATGCAGATCTTGCCACTTGATCTTCCCATAGTGAAAGCTGGACTGGATAACTGCCAAGCAGAGGAGAAGTTTTTCTACTACTAAAACTATGTCCTTCTATTAGAATACAATTAACTTCAAATAAATATGCTTAATTTTCATTGTTTGAATACTGGTATATTTTCTACCACAAGTATCTCCCTGGGACTGTACAGATTGAGATCCTAAGTCCATCTTCTTTATACTTGATTCACCCCAGAAGAAAATGGCAGTGGCTTTTGTTAAGGATGGTGTGCTATTAGCAGCAGAGGCTGGCCTTTGTAATATTTACCTCTACCCTGACAAGGGACCGGCACTCAATTTGAGGTTTTTTTCCTGGTTGAATGATAGGTATGCATTCCTGATGCCAGTCCAACTACACTCTAGCTAGAATTTTATTAACCAATATCTGTCATGCAAGACTTAATGAAATAGCAGAAGTAGGTATTAGTATGTAGTGTTCCAGTATCCTTTACGCTTACTGGTGCAATGCATAGCATGGCGAGGCTATTACGCTGGGACTACTGTCTGCCACACTAACAAGAACTGGGTTTTGTTTTGCTTTCCTTTCCTTTTCTGCTTGTTTCTTTTGCCTCTTGTCATAAAATTAGGCTGACACAAAACTCCAATTCTTTTTCTTGCATGTATGTTATTCAGTGCAAAGGATTATGCATATATGCTGGAAGTTCCAACTGTCTGCAGTAGGCAAATGTGAAATAATTAGGACTTTTGTCCTTTCCATTTAGAATCCCTTTTCCTTAAATATACCAGCTGACTCAAAGAAGACATTTGACCATTTATTCATATACAAATACAAACTAAATGCTCCAAATAATTTTTTTTTCTCCCTGCTGGGGGATATTTTTGAGATATAAACTGTCAGTTTCTGTAGAATGTTGAGTTCTTTACAGCAGCCTGAATAAAGGTGGCTGCACAGTTTTTAAGTCTACAAACCTTTCTCCACCTTTCAGAAAGTTGGAGGAATGGGGTTTTGAAAGCAGTATGAACACTGTTTTGGTTGTTTCTGTGTTGCAGGCAGAAGCTGTATTTGCATGCTACAAAAGCCATAGCTCTTTTCAAAGATGAATGTGTCAGCAAGTATGATACGTTTTTGGACAAAGCTGAGGACTGGACAAGGCAAGCTATCGATTTCTTTAATATTTGGTAATGTTCACTGCACCACTTTTATATAGGCAGCACTTAAAAGAAAACTCTTTTTCTTTAGGAAAATGCTTCACACCAGGAAGCAATTACTGGCTCTCACCAACCAGTGTTTTGGTATTGAAGAAGAGGTGTCCAAATACCAGGATTATATAAATGAGGTAAAAAGCTTCAAAACTATGTGAAGTATTTGCATAGATAAAAGACTTCCACATATTTTCATGTCAATAGTGTTGTTTATAGTGAGTCTTACATTAAAGCAGTTGTATTAAAATACAGGACTTTGTGGTTGCAGTATGTGCTCTACAGTAGCTTCATTGCTATGTCAGAGCGGACTAGAGAATGGTGTTATTTTTTGAATAATTGAATCGTGATTTTTTTGAATCATGATTTGATTTTGGAATTTGGTGGGGTTGGGTTGGTTTGGGGTGCTTTTTTTTGTTTGAGTGGGGTCTTTTTGGTGGGGCTTGTGGGTTGGGATGTTTTGGGGTTTGTGGATTTGGGGTTTTTTTGGTAATATTAACATTCCCCCCCCCAAACAATCAGTGCAAACGGATGTGGGTTCATTGAGAAATGTTCTATGCAACTGTTACCATAATATTTTCTGAAGACCTAGAGGATTATCCTAATTCTCTTATGAAGTATAAAAACACACTTCCATAGTCAAGATTATGGGATACATACTTAAGAATGTTAAACTAATGATTTGGACAGTAATGCTGCAGGGTGCAAAGTTATCATAATTACCTCAAGACTGAGAGAATAAAAACATTTTCCTGTCATAAATTTTATTTATTTATATTATTTTTTAGAAAGGAAAGATGAATGAAAGAAAAGCCCCTGCTAAGTGTAAAATCAGTTAAGGAATGGTGGAAAGCAGCATTTTACTTGTTATTTGTATTTTAGTAGCACCACCAATCCATTGATTGGTTAGGATCCTGTTGTCCTAGGATATCTACAGACATAACAAATAGATAATTCTTCCTTTCCAGAATTTATTAAGAAAGTACTAGATAAGAAGTTGTAAAAAAACATGGAATTCTAGGTCATGTCAATACAAAACTTGCTGTGACAATCCCAGCTTCAAGAATATCAGCCACCTTAGTACTGTAATGAATTTATGAGGTATCACAGCAATGGAGCATTTTAAAAAGGATTTTAAGGTGGTCATCAAGATATACATGACAACTTACAATGTAACTTAAATTTCCTTTTTATCTGTTACAGTTACAAGATGCCCTGCCACAGAAAATATTTGCAGCTTCCAGTGGGATGAAACATACAATGAATACAGTCTATCCAAGCTCAAACACATTAGTGGAAATGACTCTTGGGTGAGAATTTCGTAATGGAATTGATGTAATATTGTATACTTGCTATACAGGGAAGTTGAAAAAAAAGTAATGGACTTAGTGATTGCTCTATTAAGATGAAGAATTTTACATTGCTAAAGTGGTGGCACAGATCTGGAAGTGAGTGGGGGACAGCATTAATATATCATCTGTGTCTTTGTAAATAACCAGCCCTTATTTTGTTTGTAATGGCAAGTGCTGAAAACTGCAGTGGTAAGTGATCAGAGCCAGGTAACTATCCCTATAAAAACTGTAACCTTTCTTTTGCTTCTGGTTACTACAGGATGAAGAAACTAAAGGAGGAAATGGAGGGTGTTGTTAAAGAGCTGGCTGAAAACAATCACATTTTGGAAAGGCAAGCAAATGTTTTCCCTTTGGGCTGAAACTAGGGGCAGGCTTAATTTGGTAAATGTTATAGTTCCAGAATTTAAACTAAGGGAACAATTCTGTAATATCTTTAACTGTAAATATATTTCAAACTGTTCAAATGACGTGTAACAAAACAATTATTCAAAACGTTTCAGCATTGCTGTAAAATCATTCTGACACAGCCATTTTTGTGGCATTTTTGTTTCGTGTTACTTTGGTTTAGCTAATAAAAATTCCTGTTGTACAGACAGTTTAATTCTGAATTTATACCCAATACTGTAGCAGCAATGCAGTGGTGTCTTTTAATTCCTCACTTTCAGACATTATTTTTAACAACTGTGGAATTTTACCAATCTGAATTAATGATTTTGCAGTTTTCAGATTGCTTAAATAACATGAAGAGGCAAATATGTTTCTTACAATCCTGAGAAGGTATTGTTATTATCACATACAGACTGATTTTGACTTTTTTTTCCATGATGATGAGAAAATATGTGAAAATAAACATCTCCTGAAAGTTCCAGGGTAAATTGCTGGTAGAGTGGAGTTTAGCTTCAAGCAAAATTAGTTTTGTTTTGTTCCCCACTCCCAGTCCCATACTTGCAGCAAAGCTTCCTCTCTTCTGTCATCTTTGCACATACAAAAGTTAGGTACAAATGCCTCTGTTGGCATGTGGCAAGGGAAAACCCCATAAATAAGTTAAAGATTGATTCTATAATCTAATCAACCACCTAAAAATATACTGTTTCTTTGGTTTAGATTTGGTGCTTTGACTATGGATGGTGGCCTGCATAACGTGGACTGTATCTAGCTTCCAAAGGACCCGAAGAGGACTTGTAAATTTTTTCAAAGGAAAAAAATACTGTTGGGACAGTTAAAAGGCGGATAATAAATCTGCATCCAGGGTTTTTTTCCTTCAACAACTGTAGTATTAAAGAAAATGTAAATATGTATAATATGTAAATACAGAAGAAATATATATCTTTTCTTGGTCACTTTCAGGATAGAATAACTTCTGGCAGGGAATTGAGCCCCTCAGAGGATCTCTGAGGAGTCCTAAAGGGAAAAGTATTGTTGATGATTTTGGCATTTGTCTACTTTGAATATTGCCCTTTTTTTTCAGAATGCAATTTAGTCTTCATTGCAGGAGGACTTGCAGTACTCCAAAACACCCTTGTATAGAGGGTATTTTGGATTTCTTTTAACAACCACTATTATGTAGGAGTCTAGCTGAATGACTTTGATCATTACAGAACATGACGAATGTTTTAAACGAGATGTTTTTAAATGAGTGTGAATAGGAACTAAGAGTGCTGATAGGACAGAACAGAAATGCATTTCTCTTTCCTTCACATCCAAACCGTTACTTCACTTCTACTTGAGAAAGCAAATTCACAATATTTTTTTACTCTCTCTCCATATTTGGTGCCATGTTGTCTCTAATCATTTGACTGCTCAGTACATGGAAGTTTTGCACTCCAGCTTGTCAGAATGAATGTAAAAATTCGTTTTTTGGAGTACAGCATTTTCAGAATTTCCCTGAAATCTTGTTGCTCGCTGCAACAGCAGTGGGTTCTTAAAACAGTTGCTTCTTAATCTTATTTGCAGGTATAATTTTCTAAAAAGGTTAAAAATTTGGTATGAGACGAATTTGTGTGCAGTCAGTAGACTGGATAGCATCATGCTTCAGTAGTAACTGAATAGTGGAAAATAAGTTACCAGTCTAAATCTTTGAAAGGGACCACTCCCACTGCTGACTTAGGACTCAGATACCAAACTTTGATAGAAAATTTAGTATGACTGTATATTTGTTTTCAAGCATCAGTAGTTACTACTTTCAATACTACATGATGGGGTTGCAGAGATGCAGAGTGAAACATTCTGCTCCAAAACACATAGGAAAAAGAATAGGAAAACAAACTCGGGAAACATCCCTTTGTTTGGATACTGCAGATGTACATACTTGTTTCAAATAAGCATGCAAATATTACAGAACTCATTCTTTCATTGTGGAAACCTGGCCATGGATGTTCAGTGGTGTCCAATAGCACTTCTATTGCTGCATTACATCTGTAAGAGCTGGACCAACTATATTTAGAACTTTCCGTAATTACTGGTGGAACATTTAGGTATAAACTAAACAACACTGACCTGTGATAGCATCTCGTACTTTTGTGATGCTTATTCCCTGCTTATCTGTCCAGGTCAGAATACAAAACATTTTCATTTCCTTTTTAGAAAACATTTAGAGAGAAACTTATGGAATTTATAAATGAGGGTTTAATTTTAAAAGAAAAGGAAATTCACTTGCCTTGATGTCCAAGACCTGCTTACCACTGTTCTTGGTGAGAATCATAAAAGGGAATTTAAACAATTTTGCACCCGTGTGAGCAGCTTCTGTCTTTGTGAGTTTTGTCACCCAAAAAATCTAGCTATGCAAAAGGAGTACAACAGTTTGTCATAAATCTTTCCTTGGTTAGGTATGACATTTTTAAATGTTTTAAAATACTGGAATCATGTCTAACTGGACTGTTTTAATGCCTGCTTGTACATTTGTTCATTCACATCCACAGTCTCACTGAGTACCAGTAAAACACATGAATAAATGTGAAAATAATTGGGCTCTCTAGCTGTGCATAAACTATGTTTTGTTTCCAACATTATCTTTATAACACTTCATTGTTTCAAAGTTCTTAATCTTGAAAGAAATAAAATGCTAGGTGGATTATATAATTTTCAACTTCCTTATACTGGAGCAGTCTGAAAGAGAAAGTTAATTGTAATAATAATATAGTCTGTATGTTGAAATATGTGCAACATTCTTTTACATGGTTGAAAATGTTTTGTTATATTTTATGTTGATTTTAAACATTGCTGGCTGTAGTGTTGCTGAATACATCAGTAATTTTAATCTTGTTAAAATTTCTTTTTCTAAAGCAATTTTAACAAAGCAGTAGCTAAGGAACTTGAAGTAATCAGTTCATAATTTTCTGATTACATTATGATGAAGCAAATAATTTTTCACGTTAAAGCATAGTGTATTGTACCATCAACTTTTTGCTCAAACTAAGTGTCCTGATGCTGTGAGTCATGCTATTGATTTGTCACAAAAAGTAATAGAAAGTAATATATGGTTCTTCTTCCTGAAGCTGGTTTACTGGTTTGGGGGGTTTAGCTGAATATATTAATTATCTGTTACTTGAACAAACCTGTCTTCATAGGAATTGTGAAAATGCATGAGTGAACAGCTTAATGACATAAATACATCATCAACCACTTATTGTACAGTGTGTACTTCTGCCTTTTCATAATTTAATTTTCTGTTAATTTCAGTATTGCCTTATGAGTTTTACTTCCTTGTAAGCACAATAGAGATCCTGAAATATAAAGTTGCAAATGGCAGCTCAGTTTGCATTATCCAGCTGTTCAGAAAATGTGTCCTGCACAACACAATCACTAGCATAGGCAATATGGTAGAGCCACTGATTCTTTTTATTTTTTTTTTTTAACTTCTTGGTTGACACATGTTCTGAACAATGTTAGTTCTTTTAATGGTGGCAAAATTCCTAGTCTCTGCTCAGTGTGACATCGTCCACTGGTAGAACTCAATCAGTTCTAATGTAGTCAATCACTGTAGAAGTGGTAATTGTAGACTAGTTCTAGATAGTCCTGAGCAGAACTGGGAGAAAAGGGGAGTTGGTGGCTGAAAAAACAGTATTGGAAGAAGAGGGATGTAAAAGTCTTTGGTAATCTAAAGGCTGTTTCAGAAGATCAGCATTCATGTGTATGTGGTGAAAGGATTATAGATTACTAATAATAACTGTAATGCAAACAAAAAACCCAACCTACAACTTTGGAGAAACCTTATTAATGGTAAAGAGAGGCAAGTGCCAAAACAGATTGTACTTGTCTAATGGTAAGGATAGACAAGTGTCAGAACAGATTGCCCTGGGAGCAACAATACCGTTTGAAGGGGGCTTATAGGAACAGGTTAACTGGTGGGAGCTCTTTTGACTGGTTCTGCCATTGGCCAGGCTTCATGACCTTCTAATTTTCTATGCCTTAAAAAACTTTTTTATTTTTGCATCAATCACAAAAAAAAAAAAAATGTGATAAGGGTAGTATCCCTCAGTGGAATTTGCTATTTCGTCGCTGGTACCAGCCCAGGCAGCAGCAGGGGTAGGTGTACATCTTTCGGAGAACTTCCATGCCTGTGGTTAAGCAAGGCCGGCAGCGGCAGGTTGAGCTGCTGGCGCGCTGCAGCCGCTGGGCACGGCGCGGTTCTTCAAGCTGTGTTGTGTTCCTGAATGAACACTCTGACTACTCCGGCCGCCACAGTCTCCCCATCCAGGTGTGGGTTTTGGCACCCCTGCCCAGCCTTGGGAAATATTTCTCCCAGTAGCTGCTTTAAGGAACTGAGGCAGATCATTTTAATGGGAACCTACTGAAGCGCATCACCAGCTCTTGTCAGCTCCCCCTGTGCCAGGGGCTGCTTCAGCATCCCTGAGTACGTTTATGCCAAATGATGCGGAGTTTGTGCCTCCCGGGTGCGGGGCCGGCAGACCGGCGAGACGACTCAGGAAGCGACGCGGCTGCCGCCAGGTCGGGGGAGGACGCGGACGCG
>VZRN01006818.1:1517817-1530047 GCA_013397935.1 Dasyornis broadbenti
CCGCCGCGGCCCCGCCACGTCCGCACCATCTTCGAGGCGCCGCCGCCGCCGGAGCCCCCGCACCGCTTCGGGCCGGCGGCGGCTGGAGCGTGGTGCGACCTGTGCTGCCACTTCGTCCTCTCGCAGGGCCTGCGCTGCGCGGGTGAGCGGCTCCGGCGGGGAGCGGGGCCGGGAGCGGCGGGGCCGGGGGTACGGGAGACCCTCACAAAACCGAGGGACGCGGGGCCAGGTCAGCCGTGTCAGGCATGTCCCAGTCCGCCAGGAAACGCGTGCCTCGCCCAGCCCCGACGGCAGCCAGGGTTTCGCCATGTGAAGGGAGCACGACGGCTGCTGAGCGGGAGCCGAATGGCCGGGACAGCGGCCGGGCATGGGGTGGATGCAGTGTGATCCAGGGAAAAGTGCTCCGTCTCCACCCGACAGGAAGGTAACGCGTGTCACAGAGTGTGGGAAGTGCTGCTTTGAGGGGTTCGTGTGTGCTCCCAGCCCTGCCAAAAGCCATGCGCTCTGCTCCCTGTCCGGCAGGGTCAAGCCCAAAGCAAGGCTGTGTTGTGGTGTCACATGTCCCATGTACATAGCATGTACATGTCCTTTCGCCCTCTGGGCTCTGATTCATAGTAGGCAAAGGTGTATTTTCCTTTTCCTACATAGAAAGCAACTTTCCTCCTTTGCATCCCTTTCATTACCACTGCCATAGTGTAAAATACAGTGATTTCATTCACCTGCTGGCTCCTGTCCTTTACAGTGGGATAATGTACGTAATCTAGTGCTGGTGAGAAGTCCTCTTTTGCCACCCCTTGATTGATTGAAAAGGCTTTGGCCACGTTGTTGGGCTTCATGGTAACCTCGAGGGTGATTTCAGCATGGAGGTCCATGGGCATGTTCACTTGGCTGGTTGTTCCTCGCCCACAGCTGCAGTGTCACTGCACTTTCTAGGACAATCTAGTGCTATCCCTAGTGGTGTCACATATTCAGGTGTGTGGTTTGCTTTTGATTTTTCACTAAGCCTTTGTTTAACAGCTGATATTTGAAACACAAGGTGGGAAAGAAAGGCCAGTATTTTCAGTTTTTTCCGTCTTAAGTAGATGTAATAATCTCATAATGTCCTCTGCTGATATATGTAATTTATGCTATGACACAATGATCTCACGGTTACACTTTCTTTCAGTAGCTCTATTTTTACAGTTACTCTTGGAATGGAAATATTTTGGCTGTGAAAATAAAATGCTTTTTATTTATCACTTCCATTAGTGCACTGTTTGTTCTGACCGGATGTGTCGTGCACTGATGTGAAAAGAGACCTTAGAAATTTTTTTTTTTTTATGATCAAATGCTCCATGACAAGAATTTCAAGCGTCACATTGGATTATGTGTCTTCCAGCAACATTTTCTCGAAAAGATTACAGCTTACAATGTTTTTCCTTCTCCTCCATGACAAGCTCCATTTTTATGAGGCATAGTACTTCAAGCTGCTCTCTTAAATTGCTGTTAAAGTAGCAGAGGAAACATTCAACTTTTATGATCTAGCATGAATATAATATTTAGAAGCTGTAAAGAGCTATGGAGATGAAAGGAAACACCAGCTAAAGCGCCCAAGGGTTTATGTGAGAACCTCTGTCCTTGCCCGCTTGGCAGAACACAACCAGCCAGCCAGACTGCTGGGCAGATCTGGCTGATAAATTGGCTAAGAGCAACAAAAGTAGGAACTGGGTCAGGACAGCTCAGAGACCTGAAGGAGTGTGTGACCAGCTGCCCTTCTGGCTCAGAGCCGCTAAGTCCACTCTGGCCAGGCAACAGTCTTCACCCAGATTCACAGGCTCTTCTGTGAGCAAGTGAATATGGGAGAGAAAGATGACCCCTGCCTTGGGAAGGCAGCAGACACAGCTGTGCCCAACAGCTAAAGTGTGTCTAGACTGGCCTTGAAAGCTGAATCGGATAGAACCGGGTCTACAGCTGAATTTGTGCCCTCTGTGGTAGCCTCCATGAAAATGCCTTGGTCTCCTTTGGGTATCCCTTGCAAGGCAGAGATTACAACAGAGGTTAAAAGTATCTGCCAGAGATTTTAATCTGCCTGGCAAGATGTGACAGTGCCAAAAGTTTCCCAAAAATACCTGTGTTTTCCATAAGCCACAAGTGGTAGAAAAGTTCACTTTAGGTCCTCTAAAAAGCAAAACACAACAGCATCTTCCAGATGGGCCATTGCTAATAAAGAGGGAGCTATGCACTGAATTCTCATTATTCTGAGTCACAAAGACATAAATACTGTATTTATTTAAATTACCCTCTCTGAGTATTGGTTGAAGTCAATTCTTACCAGCTCATTGCCATCAGACATGATCAAAGTCAGAGGTGGTGAATGTGGTGACAAGGATAAAAACGCATGAGAAATTTCCTCTGGGATAGGCAAGAAGTCAAAGGGCACATAAAAGGAGTAATTTTAAGGAATTTAGATGCAGACTGTTTTCTAAAAGAAAAGTCTGTGACTTCTCTATGGGGATGGGGATTTCTTTGAGTATCTCTGTTCTGCCTTCCCCACAATGATAGGAAAAATTTCCGAGCTGAGCCTCAGCAGAGGCTAGACTTTACTGTTACCGTTTTCCAGTAGGTCTGTGGTTGTCTTAGGATTTTTGTTCAATCCTTGGTGCACATCATAAAGTGAGGTGGGATCCCTGAGCTACCAAGAAAAAGGTCTTTCTACCTTTTGTGTGATTTTTGGAATTCACAAGTTTTCAGGCTTCTGATAAAAATTGAAAAAATACTTTCATTTAATTCAGGGAAGAGAGATCAGAACAGAAAAAAGAGTCAAGATTAATGAATGTCTCTCTCAATGCATTGCTCAAGGTGCACGTTATTCAAGCAACTTATTTCTTGAAAAGAAGTAAGACAGTGCTGGTGTTTCTGGACCCAAGCCCAGGAAGAAAGCCAGGTGTAATGAAATACCTCTGAAAAGGATACTTTGTAGTATCTGACCTCTTGCTGTTTTTTTGGATTCCTTTTCAAGAGAGGCTTAATTGTTTTAGCAGTCCAGGTTTGCACCTCTGTTATTTGGGTTAAAAACCTCGTGCAGATGCAGTATTTCATTGCCTAGACTGACTTCTCAGTTTAGTTGTTTGAAACAGAAGCAGTCGGGATTATTTCAGTTTATATAATGGAGTGGTGTACAGTAAAGGGTGGGGTTTCTTTTCTAGCATTCAGTTTTTCTCTGAATATGAAGGTGGTCTGGAGTGAAAATTCTGTTTCTTGTATCTTATTGATGGTGTGTAGCACTATGTAGTGTAAAAGGTTGTTGCATTGGATCAACATGTCTTTTGGCATTTGAAAAATGAGGTGTTTTTCATCGTTTTGGATGCAAGTCTATACTGCCAGGCTATGAAATAAAATTTCTGAGCAGTTTTACTTTCCCCATAGTCTGGTGAACAGACTGGGTATGCATAAGTGGTGGAAATGTGAAAGGAATTACTTTGTGGGCTACTTGCTCTGGACTTCCAGTTAATTTTTGTAACTTTTCTTTCACCTTGCATTTTTACACTTTTTCATTGAACCAAATGAAACCTTTTCAGAAGTTTTATTCTTCACTTAAGAGAAAGAATATAGGGAAATTCCAAGTCCTACATGACTTTCTCTTCAAACTTTATAAAGATATTTAAGCAGATGGTTTAGAGGCACCATGAAAACCAAGTGGCTCCTTTCCTGTATTTAGTGATGGGAGACGGTTGGGAATTCTCTTCTCTACATCTTTTTTTTTCACCCATTTTTCAGATTTTGTTTTTTGAGCAAGCATTCCTTGTGAAGTGTATGGCTCAGTGTCAGGGCCTGTCAGGGCCTCCTCTTTGTTTGTACTCTCCTGAAATGGGTATTTTGGTGGGAGCCTTGTTCAGTTTCTAACATGTTTTTATATTGGCTCTGGATATTCAGTGATTGACTGCTGCTTTAGTGCAGTTGAAGAACCAAGGTGTTATGTTTTAATATGTAGTATAGCTCTCCTACTGCAGGAATTTTTAAATATTTGTAAAAACAAACAACAAAAACCCTAGGAAAAAATAGCATAAATTATCTAAATGCCTACTAATTGCCAGGAATAGCAAAGAAATAGATTCCCCTGTAGAGAGCAAAATATGGAGGAAAGGAACAAACACAGGGATTAGTGGGTTTTTTTCCTTTAGGGTATTTTTTTGATCTTCAAATTTGTGTAACATGTTTTTTATTGTTTTTAAGTAAGAGAATAGACTTTGTCCACTACCTCTGCAGTAGGAGTACATTCATATTTAATCACCTGTAATGTGGAGGTTACATTGCTAAAACTGCAAGAGTTACTACTTGAATTACCAAAGCTGTTCAGAGCTGAAGAGGCCTCTTAAAGTTTTATCTATCGAGTGAGCACCGGGGGTCAGATTAGAAATAACAGTGGTAGGAGTCTGCTTTCCTTTCTCAGTCTTTCTGTAGAGAGTTGTTTAATGGTGTACAGTTCTGCCAGTGCTTTCTCTTTGTTTTTAAATCCAAAATTACTGCATTTTCTCAGAATCCTTGGAGGCTGGAGCAGCAGCAGGTGTCAGGGTTTGGGTCGTGCTGGGGGAGCTCAGCTCAGAGAAAGCCCTGCTTTCCTCCTTGTTGGATTTGAAGGAGTGTGGGTGGTCTGCTGCCCCAATGCGGTGTTTGCTGGAGCTTGCAGGGCTGGTAGAACTGGAGTAAAATTAGTCCCTGTGCAGTGCAGTGGGCACTGTGCCCTGTACCAGGCAGTGGGCTGTGCCCAGGGCAGAGTGAAAGGTAGAAGTGTAGAAATGAAAAGAAGAAGCAGCTTTGGTGGAACTTGCTCTTCAAGAGTAACGCCTGCTGTCTTCCTCAGCACCTCGCTGCCTCCTGGATCATTTCTGTAGCCACAGCAAGGTTCTCACTTCTGAAAGCTGAGCTCTTTCCCCTGCTGTTTGCAGCAAGCAGTAACTCCTCATTGAGTTGCTTGGTTACTGTAGATCCTGTTCTCTTGGCCTCTGACATTTCTTTTCCTTTATGAGTCCCATCTTCCACCCCTAAGCAATACACTGTCCCATTAGAAGCTTTTACCTCTTTCTGAGCACCTTTCTTTGTTCTTGTTTTTGCCATCTTGTGAATAAATGCTTAATTATTAATTATGGTGTTCTCCAGAGTCTGGGTGTCTCAGATGCAACCCTAAGAGACTACAGAGAATACAAGCAGTTGTTTTCAGGTTGCATAGCAGTCAAAAGTTTTTGAAATCACCCTGTAACATTCATATGTCATCACTGAAAGGCTCTGAATATCCTCTGTGGTTTTCCCACTTGTCTTCCTCACACGCTTTGGAGCTGCTCTGTAAGGAGTTCCTGCAGAAGATTTTTTCAGTGGGCGTGGCCTCCTCTGCCTAGGGCATC
This sequence comes from Dasyornis broadbenti, assembly GCA_013397935.1. Taxonomy (NCBI): domain Eukaryota; kingdom Metazoa; phylum Chordata; class Aves; order Passeriformes; family Dasyornithidae; genus Dasyornis; species Dasyornis broadbenti. The sequence continues at coordinate 1,523,196 of VZRN01006818.1, forward strand.
TTGATGTGGAGATAGCCTGTTTCATTTCACAGGCAGGGGGAAGGACCCCAGAAGCCATAAGGCTTGGTTTGGAACAATCCAGTATTTGAGAGATGATACAGGAGTAGAAAGGGGTGCATTAATAAAAACACATTGATAAAACAGGTGTCTCTGCAGGCAATCTTCCTAACCCTGGATGTATTTAAGGTGCGTAATAAAACACCAAACCAATAATGTGTTTAGAAAAGCAAAGATCTTAGTAATAAAAATGTTGCCATTACCTGCCAGTGTGATAACTCCTGATGATCTGCTTAGAGGAAGGCTTGGGAAACCCAGGAGAAACTTGATGTCGTCATAGCTTTGAAGAGCTTCCTGTGACTTGATGCTTGTTTTATACAGTTATACCATGCTCAAAGGTCAACAGATTTGCACTGCTTGGGCAGGGTTTTGGGTCATTGTGCGATGTAACGATACAGGTGCATCTTAAATTATGTTGTGGCTGCATGCTGTATGCATAATGCTAATATCTGTGCTTTTAACACACTGGAGAAAAAAAGGTAAAAAGGAAGGTTTTACTGGATAAGGTGTCTTTGTGTTCAATGACTAACAACGTTCGGGGGGGGGTTTTGCGCTTAGGGCTAGCAGTAGGAGCTGTTGGCCACTCTAAGTCCTTAATAAAGAGTGTGCTGGTACAGGAAGAAGCAGTCCTCACTTTGAAGTGCTATGAGCAAAGCAGACAGAGATGAAAGCACCAATAGATTAAGTAACTTTTTCAAGCTTTCCTGTGAGGTCACGGGTCAAGCCAGCATTAGAGCTCAGCTCTTGTCCAGGGACTGTGGTCATCTCTTCCTTCTGTTGTTAAGTGGTGTTGACCAGAAATCTCCAGCTTTCTTGGAAGGATCTCTTTATCCAGACAGTGAAATGCAGGTCAGCAGTGTGCTGGTGGGGTGGCTTTACAAGCTGCAAGACATGCCTGTTTTCTGCACACTGTACTGGGTACTGAAGAATGCCCGGTTTATTTCGCTCAGTAAAGGAAGAGTGCATTGTGTACAGTAGCTTGGGTGCCATAGCCTGACAGTGAAGTGAAGGAGCTCGTAAGAAAGTGTGAAGGGCTATAGTGAAAGTTCTCTTGTGTATTTTTCTCTTATACTCCTATTCTAAACATGCTGTCATGGCTAAAGTAAGAAACATTCCACTCTTGTAAGCAAGAATAAATGTACGAGGTGCACCCTTGTTAATCTCAAGTTCAAACAGCGTGTAATCACTCCTAGTGCAATGCAGAGATCTAAAGAAGGATAGTCCCAGCTTGCTTGCACCCTAAAAAATGATCAGGTTTTAAGCAGGCCAGATCAGGATGAACAAACTTACTGTTTTAGCAAAGTTTAACACATATTTCTGGTTTTCTGCCTCGATCTGTTTTCTCTTAATGATAGTTCCATGCAAGCTCTCACTGAGAAGTCTACTAATTTTGGCTCAAAGTCACCCGAAGCCCACAGGCAAGTTGGTCTATCATGCGCTGAGTCAAATCCTATGTGTCAAACTACGTTACAAGGCAATTCAGTATCTTCTCTCCAGTTTTAGCCTTGAGTTTTATTTTTCCTGTACTATAAATTGTATCTGTTTGCATACAAAAGTGGTTTTCCTAAAGACTGTTCAATAATTTCCCTGAATTTGCTGCTACTAATATAATATCTACCGCAAAGCTAAAATTAACATGAATCTGTTGTTTTTACATTGCACTATATTCTCTGCATTTGGCTTTTTATACTTACATTCAACTTTAATTTTGAAGCACAAACCTACAGACATACAGTAAGCCTATAAGCAAACTACTGAAAAAATGAACACGTGCAGCACGTTGTACTAGCAGCAGTCTCCAGGAAATAGTGCTTTACCTTCACAATGCTCAGCTGCACCAGCACAGCAATGCCCTCCCTCACACACTTCCATCACAGTACTTGCTGGTCCTGCCTGCCGCTGCACATTCCCAGTATCTGGAAACGAACATAAAGCAAATTAGAATAAATTTTACAGGTTGAAGTATTTGAAACAAAATAGGGAATGACTGTACAGTACAATGAATGATAGTGAAAAGAATCAAGAAGAAATATTGCTGAAATACACAAAGAGACATTCTTTTCCATGTAACAATGCAGGAAAACATTTATTTACAGTGTAATATATTGTAGTTAAACAAGAACTGAGCAGATATGAACAAACGTGCTTCGGTACTGTGATTTTCTTCCTCAAAATCCAGGATATGTTTCATTGGAGCTTTTGCAAAGAAGAAACCTTCCTACTCCTTACATCTTAAGGGGAGAAATCCAGTTGTCCTCCAATAATAGTCATTAATAGATCATTAAATCTGATAACTGATGTATTTCACATCAGTTTGAATACTACAGTTCTTCAATTTCTACCTTTCAAAGGGAGGCAAGGTTTTGGAAGTTGCAGATTGGCAATCACTGTTTAATTTTTAGTCCTTTCTTTTTGTGTATGTGCAGCTGCTGAGAATCAAAAGTTTTTTTAGAAAGCTCACAAATATAGCCACTTATTTGGATTAGGGAGGGATGAACAGCTGAGCTTGAAATTGGAAGTATTGTGCTAGTTTGGCTGATTTAAATACAGCTGGTTTTAGTTTCTTTTCTTTTAGTAGTTGTGTTCTTTATAAGCTTCCAAGCAACTGCATAGCCTTGTCACACATCATGATGTTATAAATTGCATTTTGATATGAAATCACTGATGCTGTGTCTTGAGAGTGTCATGGTAATGCAGTAGTGCTGAAGTCCAGGGACTAGTTAGGAGGGACCCTATTTTTGATAGTTGGATAAAATTTACTCTGACATACAGCTGAACAGAGTTTAAGGAAGGTTACAGCTTTTGTTTATAATTTCTAGGTAAATATTCCATTCCATTGTTTCAGTGCATGGGTACAGTGTTTCTCTGCAAAACCCAGTTCTGGATTGCAAAAATCTTGTGGTCTGTTTCAGATCTCTGTCAGGGGAAAAAAAAATAAAAAATTTGAAGGGAAACAGTTTATGGAGGTATGGAAATTCAAGGTCCATCGGTACGGAAAATATCCTTGTGAAGGCTGGCTTGTGAATATTTCACACTGAACTCTGCCTGTGGGTGTGGCATATAGCATAGTGATGTATACCCACGTTGTGACAGGTTGGAAAGACACCACCTTGTTTTCCAAATACATTATTGCCTACAAAGACTGCAAAATCTAATTTTGAGCCCAGTTAATCAGGACATTTGCTAATGCAGACAAGCAGATATTCTTTAATACACTCAGCTTTCCCTACACACAGTTCCTACTGGGAATAGGCATGTGGGGATCTTTGTTCCTGAAACCAGACTGAATGGACAAGTTCCAGTTGAAGTCAAAGCAAATGAAATCCTTTACTCATCCCAGCCATTTGCTACCTAAGAGCTGGGGGGAGTAGAAATGGCAGTAAGTCCTCACTGAGGATAAATGCTCTTCTGCTCCAGAGCAGAGAGTTCTGCAACTGCCCCACATCTGGCACCACTGTCTGTACTCCTCCTGATTACTAGACTTCATTTTTATGGTATCTCAGCATTGCTGTGCTGCTCTAACAAATGCTTGTTAGCTAAGAATTTGCTTTTAAAATATATAAACTCAGCACACTCCAAGAGAGTATTTCCAGTCAAGCACTGCTGGTTGTTTACAGTTCACCATTTAAGAGTAATTTATGTGGCATTGAAGGTTTGTTTGGGGTGTTTTAAATTCTCTCAGTTCTGTCAGTGGGCATGGGAGGGCTGCAGTAGGGCGGCTACCGGGTCACTGGGTATCGCCCTCTGTTCAGAGCTGATCTGTTGAGCTCTGTAGGTCAGAGTAGACAGGGACATGTCTAAACTGATGGATTTTTCGTGAGCATCCCTTTGCTTTCCAGCTGGTGTGCACTGGCTTCCATGCAGAAAGTGGGTTGGAAGGCAGATGTGGAGAGCAGTGTGGTGTGCCAGTTCTCCTGCCGAGGTGGTGACTTGCCACTCACCCTGGGCACCTCACATGGAGACTGTGTGGGCACTTCTGCCCTGCACAGGTGCCCGCCGAGCTCTGACCTTTGTGCTGCTGAGGGGAGGTAGGAGGTCAGAGGCTGCCTGCATAGCAGAGGGGACAGCTGCTCACCTCCCTTCCCAGGCAGGTGGGACAGCAATGAAGGCCGCAGTCATTCCTTCCCCTCCTCCAGACTCTGCTTAGATGAGCAGAGTGTGACCTGGGGGTTGAAGTCTGTTGCAGGAAAAAGCCTTACATGGCTTTTTTCTCCAAAGGGAGGCAGGAATCGAGTCTGAGTCTGCTCACATTTCAGGTCCTTTTGTCCTCCTTGGAAAGTATCTCCGTGCACTCTTTCTTTGTCAGAGTAGATTGAAAGGTACATATGTAGCCCTGTGTAGAACCTTTCTAATACAGTGAATTCTTAACTTTAGTAGTGCATCGGTGTAATGTGAGGAATCAGAATTGTTTTAGGAGGAGCTCTGTGAGCTTTTCTGAGCCCAGCTGATGCAGGCTGAGAGCAGTGTGTTCCTGTGCAGAGCACAGTGGTTTATATTCTAAAGCTAGCAGTTCAGGTTGAGAGGAACCCCCATCATCATCACACACCCCTCATCCCTGAGCTGTGGGAGACTGGCTGTTATTCATTAGCTTCACATTTTGGCCTAACTACAGCCTGATAATGTAAAGTGATGGAGAAGCTGTGAAATTATTGGAAAGCTAACTACCACTGCTGTTCTGTTTAGCTTGATTTCAGGTCTGTGGTCCCATCTGTATTACCTGGTTCGTTGCGTAGTATAATTGTTAGATTCATCCCAATCACTTCTTTTGTATAGAGTAAGTTCTGTTTGCTTCAAAATAATATACAATGTTTTATGCTCTTGCCTATTTTTGTTTTGCTAAACACTGTAAGGTGTAAACTTCCACAGGTTTGTTACTCTCATCAGCAAAGTCAGTTTATCCCCTTGTATTGTTCCAACTGGATATGTTTTACTGAATATTTTTTAAGCATCATAAAACAGCAGTATAAAGATAATGTATTGGCATTTTCTGTTTAGCAAAAAAAAAAAAAATTCCTGTGCCCTTCATATCCTGCTAAAGGTCATAAATATATATCTCTATATGTATTCTTCGTCAAATTGCAAAACTAGTCAGCTTACTACATATTTACTTCTGGTGTGAAATACTATGGGGATTATTTTTATGCCGCTTTGATTTTCATTAAATTTTATATATATAAATTTCAGAAAAAATAAGTACTTTTTTGATCTTATATTTGACAGATGCCAGTACACATTCAGACCCCTGCTATTTCCTGAGAGAGGCAAGTTGGCTGTTGGGCCTTTAACTCCGTTCTTTGCCTGTTCTGAACTGGGTGACAGACCTCCTGCTTGTGCTAAAACCGTCACTTTGCTACTAAATTCCTTCTGGTATGACAGGGTGGAGCTCAAACAAGACACAAAATCCAATGGCCTGTGTCCTGCCTTCTGCTCTTTTCATTGGCACTAGCTAAAGAATTGTGACATGGAAATGTTTATTTGTTTTCAGAGACATATTGACAACAGGAAATGCAATCAGAAACCAGTAGCTTGGTCCTGAGAGGCAGCAGTGTTTAAAAAGTCAGACGTATAAAATGGGGTTAAATACTTCACATATTTTAGCGTAGGGAAATACATTGTGAATTCTAGAAGATTTATTAACTGTATGCTGTGAACATAGCTGATGTAACAAAGCCCTTTCTTTGTGTAGTTTAAGGGTTGATACAAAAAGATCTTTGTTTTCTAATGACATTAGTCTTGATTTTCCAGGGATTTCTGCCATTCAGATCTAGCAGAAGAAAAATAATCAAATCAAATGTGAGAAGCTGGACACATAGTCAAGGAAATCATACCAAGCTTGGGAAATGGATACATAGTCTTGCTGTTTAAAAGTGTGTACTAGAATTCGTGATAAATGTTTCAGGGAGCATATATTAGTTCATAGCATCTCTGGATTTACAATTCAATATGTATCATGATTGAAGCATGTATAGTCTATGTACTGATGTGCCGTTAATTTCTTTGGATAGTTATATGTTGATAGATGCTCAATTCTTAAGTAAATTGTGGCAATGAATTATTTGACTTTTATGTTTGCCTTAAAATGCATTAAGAGGAAAGTCTCATTTTGAACACCCTGTGTATCTATAGAATCTCTGTTAAATTTACTGCTCAGAACCTTCAGAAGAAAGTCTTTGAGAGACACTCTCTAGAGAAAATTCTGTTGATTTAAATTAAGGGATTTTGAAAGAGGACTTGTCACTATCAGTTTTGGTGTTTGTTTGTTTACAGCCTGGAAAAGGTAGCTAGAGATGAACAAAGGAGCCCTTCAAAAAGGCTTTCTGCAGAAAACATGTCTTAACATCATTGGAAACAGAGTAACAGGTTAAGACTCTGAAGCACTGGTCTTTCTTTAGCTGAAGCATCTATTAATATAGCTGCTTCTTGTAATAAAGAGGGAGGTCTGGAGGGCTCTGAGCAGAGTGACGGAGAGGGAGGGGATTTAGGACTAACAGGTGGTCCTGAGACGTGCTGACTGACGCTGAGCTCAGAGCGAGTGCACTCGGTGTGGGTGTTCGTGGGCTCTCCTCTCTCCCTCTGGGTACATGTGCCTCTTGCTCCTGGTGTAGCTGTGGAGCCCTTTCAGCCATGGCGATAAGAAATGACCTGAGCAAAACCATCAGGAGGATAGCACGGTTTTTTTACTGGTTTCCTAAATCATTGAGCGGTTCAAGGAGAAGGACAGTAAAACTTCTCTGGAAATCTGGTAAGTCTGCTGCTATGTTTCTTCAGATGTTTTTTCCTGCTTTAAAAAAAAAA
>VZRN01006818.1:1530096-1571939 GCA_013397935.1 Dasyornis broadbenti
AAAAAAAAAAAAAAAATTAAGGGAAAAAGAAAATTGTTTCCATTGAACTGGTTAACTTTTCCAGTCCAGCATTGTTTGCATTTTCTCATTCTTGGAGGCTCATTAGACAAAACTGTAAAAATATTCTGGAAATGCAATAGAAGATTCATCAGGCTTGTTCAGACAAAGAGTTCCCTTCCAGCTGTATAATTTATTCTTGTCAGTGATATTTAGTATATTATTTTTGCCTTGTTTCTCCCTTAGAGATGTATATAGGAGCTCTAATATCACTCAAATAACTGCCTGAAAATTGTTTGGAATTGCCTTGAGCTGTTAATTGATCTAGAGGGCTGCGTGATGACTGAACTGACTAAAGACCTTAACTCATTGTACCAGTTTTCACACAAAGCAATGGGCAGCTAGAGAGGCTTATGTTCAGCAGTGATGCACTGGCCTTCTCTCCCGTTTTATCAGCTGAAATGCAGTACAGCTCAGCTCACCAGGCATCGTTCCTCACAACAGCTCAGTGCTCTGATCCTTGTCCAGGCCTGGCAGAGAAGTGTTTGCATCTCTCAGATTAACATTCTCACAAACACCCTTAAAGGCCAAATACTGTTTTGTTGCTTCAGCATTGTCTGTTAAGGCTGGTACTGAGGTGTGTTCTCAGGGATTTGGAAGAACATACATTGCCATAGCGTAGGAAGCTGAGTTCTTTCTGTTCTTCTTAAGGGACTAATGGTACAAGGTCAGTTTTCTTTTGATTGGGACTCTTTGGAACAGAATGGTGAACTTGTCAGTTCTGCAACATTAATAGCAAATTTGTATTTGCATGGGATAGAATCTGGGTCAGTTCCACAGCTGAGCAATTTGGTGTTGTATTTCAAATAACAGATCTGTAACTCTGGAAAGAGGTTGTACCACCTGAAATCTGTCACAGAAACATTGTTGGGCCACGTGTCTAAATGGCACGTGACTTTTTCCCATGTGGATGAGTCCACAGATTTCAAATATTCAGAAGCAAATCCCAGCTCATTGAAGTCTGTATGAAACTTTACTTGATGAACCCAGAGTTTTGGTTAAACTCTCTTTGAGTACTGGTAATCTCAAGGCCTCCCAAATCTCAGAATCATCCTGAGTCCTCATAACACATCAGATCATCCCTGCATCCCTTTTATTACTGTAAAAACTATCCATAAATATTATTAAGAGCTTTAATTGCTAGCTGGATTACACGCATGTGAAAATGCTTCCATACTAGTTATCTTTTCCCCCAGTACTGTGAAAAAAAATTGCATCCATGACTTATAACAAGAAACAACGTGAACCCTGAGTGCCATAAAAATAATACTTTTTGTGGGTTGTCTTCCTTCTCCCTCTGTATTTAGGGGTTTGAATAAGATTTGCCTTTTTTCTATAATTTTAATTTATGTATTAGCATATCTTTTGAACTGAATTTGTAAATAGTGTCTGAAGCACCCTATATGTCCCTTTCTACCTGTGTAATGAGATAGTTGTCACAAAATTTGAGTTTGATGGAAGTGTGTCATTTTAGCAGAAAGCTGAGTCCAAGCAGAAAAAAATCTCAGCATGAAAATTCAACTCAAATTTCTTGTAAGCTTACAGAAGCCAATCTCATAAACTGGAAGCTGAAGTCCTGATGCTCCTCTCACAGGGGAGGAGATATAGCTCCTGATTGTTCTTTAGTCTACAAAGACAGCAAGTGGCATGAAACCTTAGCTACCCTGAAGTCCATGAACATTTCTGCCTTTTTCTTCAGTGTCCAGAATTTCCCTTTAGTTTTTGATGAATTATGAAATTACTCATGTTTCCTCAACTCTGAAACATCATGTTTTAGTAATTCTTTACCAAGTTGCCCTTCTGTCCTTCTGAGAGAATTGTTTAACACATAAGCCTACTCTGAGTAGTATTGATCATTTAGTACCATCCCTTGGTACACAGAGATTTACCCTTGCTTCCAGCATATTAGAATCCAACTTTTCCTCTGCCTCTGTCTTTCTGATGGGTTTTACTCCAGGATTGGCACTAACAGAATTTTTTATTCAGGATGAGCCAGGACCCAGGATGACCCAGCAGAACAATTCTGCATCACCAGGCTTGTTCCACAGATGAATAACCCAGCTGGCAATTAAAGCTTTCAGTAATACTTACTGATAGTTTTTAGTCACTTGTGCTTTAATGGATAAATTGACATTTTAACAACAACAAAAGAGAAAATGTCATGATTTGGACATGTCAGGAAGATCAGAGATGATGTTCTCTGTTATGCTTTGTCATAGATTTTGTGTGATATCATTCATCATGTGAACCAAGAGATGGGCACTATGCCTCTGCCTAGTATCCTCAGATTTGTTGCTTTTGTTCTGCTTCCGTCACTCTGTGTCTCAAGATGCCTTGTCCTCTTTGCTTGACCCAGAAACAAAATCTGCCAAAGTACAAAATTAGTTTTTAAGTATAACAACGAATTTAGTACTGTTGTAGGTCACTGTGTTCAGAAAGGCGCATTTGACACAATTTTAGAAAGAGCTGTCAAAGCATAATTAGGTTGCTGTTCCTAAAATTCTTTAGTTTTCCAGACTGTCCTTGGATGGATGCTTTCAAATTATTGACCACAGACTTCTGCCTACAGCTAATGTGCTCCTTTCTAAGATCTAAAAGAAGGAAGAAAACTTGTGTGTTCTCTTCAGTAGCTGATTTTGAGTAAATTACTGAAGTATTAAAAAAATATCTTAGACGTGGTTCAGAATATACTAAATGTAGCTGATAATCTTTTAACTGCATTTATTTTAATAAAGAGTACATAACATTTTATAAGAGGCTTAAACTTACTGATGTAGTGTTTAGGATTATGGAGCCTTTAGTTCTTTGAAACATGTTTGAATTTTTCCTACAACATCTTAGGAGAATTTATGTTGGCACATCATATGACTAGAAGTTGTAACGTGATAAAGTACATGTGTACTGGGAGAGATATTGAAAGACAAAGGAATTGGAAAAAATATCATGGAGGGCCATGATAAGACTACATAAAGCAGTGATCCAAAAATTCAAACAGACAAGTAACTCTTGTTTTCTCTGTCTCATAGCAGAGGAATAAGGTGAGGGGTGACAAATGTAAAGCAGATAAAAGGATTTTTCAAAATTATTTTTAATTCGGCGTGTAATTAAATTGTAGAACTCATTACCAGAGGATGCTGCTGAGGTCAGGAATGTAACAAGATTTAGAGAGGGTCTGGAAGAATAAGAATATTCAATATTATGATAATTGAAGCTACAATAAAAGCTTTGAAAGACACATAAATCTTCTTGCTTCAGGGTTTAAGATAATTTTTAACAATTAGGTATTAGTTTGAGATAATTTTGTGGCTCAGATCTCACAACTGTTACTATTTGATGCAGTTTCTCCTTAAGCAACTAATGCATCCCCCCGGAAGAGATCATTTTATGATCTACATTGATTTAAACCTTTATGGTATTTTTCAGGCTTATACAGAACAAAACCAGATTTTAGACCTGCTCAGAAAAGAATCCTGTAATATCCTGTGGAAAACATAAAAAGCACAATGCTTGCTGTCATTTTTTTTACTTTGGAAAAATGCCCCAGTGGCAAACCTTGCTTGCTCTGCAGCCATTATAATTAATAAAGAACTACAGAAATCAAGTTGGTCTGAGGTGGGTGATTTTAAGTTGTCATGTTTCTTGCCAAATTCTGCTGTCTTATGAAGACCTTTATTCTCAGCTCACATCTGGTGAAGAGTTCTCATCACTTTGAGCTACTGTTTCTACTAGGTACATTGGAAGGTTCTTTCAGAGGGCAGAAAGTGAGAATTTATTGATAAAATCTTAACTGTATTTCAGGCAGCTGGAAGTTGTTTTTTACCCTTTGCTGTTCATTGACATCTTTTGCACCTTTTCTGCTCTATTGAGTTACTCCTGTAGTCCTTCTCTAATGTTAAAGTTAGAATATTTTTATTGGTTTCAAAGGACTTTTGGTCAGAATGGTCAAGCATCCAATATAAAATTACATTTATGTAAGAATATGTGTTATGGAAAATAAGTGGAAACCTTTCCATGGGTATGATGATATGCTTTAAACTTGCTACCTCCTCAAAGAATTAACGTATAAAGATTTAACTGATCATACAGTAAGAAAAGTCAACCTTTCGGCTCTCTCTCCAAAGTATATCCAGCTGACAAAATAGATCTATAATACATATGAGAAGAGAGGACAACGTTAGCTTGATATGTCAATTTAGATTGTCTTAGGTTAAAATATTTGTAAATTAATTTTTTTGTTTTCATATTTGGCCAGCTAATACATGATGGCTTATGCTGTAAACACCTGTGTCTTTCTGTGACCTTTTTAATTGGATTATTCTGGGAATAGTTTGAGTATGTAGAGGCAGCATACCTTCATTTGGGAGCCTACATAGCTGGGAAATTAATAAACAGATAATGTCATGTATTTCACGTATTTCGGTGTTTTTGTCAAAACCCAGTTGGTGGAAGCCATTGCCTCCCCGTCTCCCTCAGACGAGTGGTGTGTCACACCTATGCAGTCCCTGTAGTTAGATCCACGTCTCAAGAGAGGACCTGTAAGTCTCCTGTGTTTTAAGCTGAAAAAAGTTCACCCGGTCATCCCCATAGTTCACTGAAGCCCTGGCAGTATCTGGGTTCACTGAGGTCCTTGCAGGCCAAGCTTGCAGAGCTTGCAGAAGGGTACTCAGAGGGACAGCGTCCATCTCTGGGAATGATGGACAGAGTTTTGGCCTAACACAGATGATACACAGAGTGTAGAGGCATTTGGGAACTGTAGCTCTGAAGCATTCAAGCTCACATGTGTGGACAAGATGGTTGCCCCCAAGGGAATATAATTTGAAGGTTTAATAAGCTGTGTTTGGGAGAGGGAGCAGAAGGACACTGTCTCAGTGGAAGCCAGCTTGGCTATAAATCAGCTCTATTTAAACTTAATGCAGCAGCAGACAAAGTGAACTTATGACTGCAGATGGCTGTTCTGGGGCATGAATCCATCAACAAAAAGTCTCATGCTGCTGAGACTTGCTGGGGTGGCTAACCAGGACTTCAGATCCAACTTCTTCAGACTACTGTACCTGTTTGTTTCCCGAACATCTGGTTCATGGAGATGATTTACATAGTGCTGAAGATGGGTAGGATACCACAAAAGACTGGAAGCAGATAGGAGATGATGGTATTTTACCATCTGACCATCAGGGTGCAAACCTTTCATTTCATTTTTGTTCATCTGCATTATAGAGATTTCAGCCTATTTGATTTGAATGCTCTTGATCATCATTTAAGAGCCAATATTTGTTTAAGAACACATGGATTACTGATGGAAGTGTGCTGTGTACAGATCCTCTGTGTTGTGAAAGCATGGTTTTAGTTTCTAGTCTGCTTTTCAAGAGCATCTCTACATGTCCTTTTCCTATCTCTTTTCATTTTAATTATATATATGTAATTTTTCTTGTATGATTTGCTTAAAAGTCCACTTACCTAGTAAGAAAACAAGCTGTGCCAGCATCTGTAATAAAAAACATCTATCAACAAAATGAAAAAGATGAGTGTGGGATGTCAGTGTTGCCAGGTCATCAGGATCACTTAAGTTAATTTTAAAATGCAGCAGAAGAAACACATCATACTGAGTAGCTGGACAGTAAAACAAAGCTTAGTGTGGATGAATATGAACTAAAGTGTAAGGGGAAAACGCTGACTGCAGATGTAAAGCAGTGGTTTTTAATTTAGTTTTTATCACTTGGGAAACACAATTAATCAGTTGGAGAGTTCTCTGAAGAGACTCATCTCAATGTTCAAAAAATAAAGTAAAACCCCAGAAAACTCTGCTGAGCCTGCATGTTATATGAAGCAGTTTGGTCATCCTGCTCTCTTAAAAAGGGTATAATAGTATTCAAAGATAAAAGCAAATACTTTGAATTATCAAAGATGTTAGTAAACTTCTACAGGGCTTATTCTCTTGGTAAGAGGGAAGCTTCAGTATAGTATATTTTTCTACTAATAAGAGCAGTGTGGAGAATTGCAAACAGAAGAGTTATTTACCATTTCTCACAGTGTAAAAGTCAGGGCCACATCATTAAATGGCCAAGGAAGGAACTTTCACATACACGTGCAAGTACGTAATTCAGTAGTGGAACTGACTGGCACAGGATATTTAGGAAACTAGAAGACTTGTATTTGTTCAAGAAGGGATTAAATACATTCATGGAGGAAAGAACCATCAAGGGAAATTAACTAAAAAGATGCAAATATAGCCTCTGGTTTGTTTATTTGTTGTAAATTGCAGAGTGCCAGAGAGTAGAAAGGCATAAAGGGGAAATATGACTCATAAGTTGCCTTTTTTTTGGCATATGTATTCCCTAAACATCTTCTGGCAGGCTCCTCCCAAGACTACTGGCCTACGTAGAACTTTAGCCTTAACTCAGTCCATCTGTTCTTGTGTTTTTCAAGTATAATACTGATAAAACCTAGGGAATATGAATCCCTCTCTTGCTGTTGTTAATTTCTGTGTAATTCTGAACCCCTTAAATAACTGTTTCATTTTTCTGTTATTTGTGAGTCTGAATTTTTCCAAGGGACATGCATTCTGTTAGTGTCCAATAGTCCACAGCATGTTTTTCTTTATAATGGTTTTCATTCATAGCCAGTCATGTGGCTTTTGCAAATTGCATCATGTGTTGTTTTATTCCATTTCTCAGATAATTAGATGAGATGAATATGGCATCATCCCAGTAAATTTCTTTTTTCCTTGGCTCTACCAGTTTTAAATTAGACAAGCCAAATCTCTTAGTCTAATCTGCCTCCCATCCAAAGGAAAATCCTGATTTGAACCTGTAAAGTTATTGAGAATTTCCATAATTTTGTGATAAATACAAGAAAAAAGGTCTGTTCAGAGAGTGAATTGCATCTCATGGCCTCAATTGCTGCATGGCTGAGGGTTACCAAAGCGAATGTCTGTAACACATGCAGAATGTCAGTATCACCAGGAGTTGCTGATACGCTCTTATGTCCATTGCGGGCTTCTTCTTCTGAAGTGTTTCAGATTTCATTTTACTTCTGCTACATTTCTTGTTTCATTTACTTCTGTTACATTTCTTGTCAATGTCAAACAAAAGCCCTTGGAAGATGCTGTTTCTCTCCACTGCACCTCTTTACTGCCCTCAGAGCTTGTAGGAAGATGAGTGGAAGAAAAGACAATGACCAACAGCTGTGCATTAAACCAAGCACCTTTCCAGTAGAGCTGCTTCAAGATCAACTATCAGGTCTGGCATGATGACCTATAACATCTGAAATAAAAGCTGTGGGTTGGCCATTTATGAAGAGTAACATGAATAAATTAGTAGTGTGGAATTACCTGTTTTAAAGAGATAATGTAACTTTAGAGCTTGATATGTAAACACAGCCCAAGCTTGGAATGTAGCATGCAAAAGCACATTTAGAATTGGGCTGTACTTAGCATTGGAGTTGATCTGCACAAGTGCAACTATTTATGTATTAAGCCTCATTAATTTGATGAGTTTAGTTCAACTTTTTTCTCATCTTACATTTAAACAGAAGACACTGCAGGTTTTGTTTGGCAGGAAGTTCAAGCTTTTAGATTTCATATGATCAGTCAGTTAAAGATCTGGCTTCTGTCCTGCTAGGATATAACTACTGTTTAATTCCTCTAATGGAGTGATCATTGACTCTTCAGCAGCTATTCAGAATTAACTCCCACTTCCAGTGTTGTGACCAGGTAAAGCAGGGAGCTCTTCTGAGCTCTCAGGACTGTTTTTCTATGATTCAACTCCTCTGTGACCTTGGAAGTGGTACCTCTTGTTTGTTATTAATTCCAGCAAGAAGAGGGAGTTTGTTAGCTCAGGTCTGGTCAGGAACTCACAGTTCTGGAGATGTACAGACAGATAGACCTCAACTATACTTTTCTTTCCTGTTCTTATGTTTTCGTTGTGTCTCTCCTAAAGAGAAAAAAAAAAAGAAGTGCTGTTTTGTGAACATCTGTAATGCTGGCTATTTTGGGGATTCAGCAACAGAGGGCACTAGAGCAAACTCTTTCAGAAGGCAGCATCTTTATTGGATTTGCATACAAAAGTGAAAGCTCACTTTTGGTTTTTTGTATGGAAGGGATATTCTAACCATTTGTTTAGGTTTTTAACATTGAAGAGGATAACAGTCAAAGCAAGTGGAAGTCCCAAGATACAAGCATGACACACAGTAGAACTGCATAAATACTTTGGACCAATTTTTGACTTTTTAAGCAGAAATTCTGCTATTTCTTTCCATCACATTTGCAGTGCAGAAATGCATGCAGCAATGTGTTCCTGAGTCAGGTGTTTATTGAATGTAAAATCTGATGCTTTTGATTCTGTCAAAGGTAGATTTTAAATGCATTTTATGAAGCCACCACAAAAGGAAAACCAGGTGTGAGAATTTGTGTACGCCTACACCCCATTCTCATTCAGGTTCTGTTCCCTCAGAAGTTGGGAATTCAGCATGTGCTCTGAGCTGCTGCATTCTGTGGTTTCCATACAAAAACTTGATTTAAAGACAACCGGAGCTGCTTTTAGACTATTGATGGAATTTATTGGTCTGGTGGGTTAGGTGGGTAGCTGGGATTCAAATGCCTGTGTACAGGTTTGTCAGAGGAAAGGGCCCATAGCTGCCATTTTACCATCCTAGCCACTCTGCCGCCACATTGCTGCTGCAAGTGTAGCTCAGTGCAGTGCCAAGGCATCCCTCTGGCTGCAGGCAGGAAAAGGTGGAGCAGCCAGAACTCGTTGGGAAACTGCTGGTATCTGTCCCTCTGCCTGCTTCCAGCCTGACTCTGGGGGCTGCGTGTGGCACAACGCAAGGCTGCGAGCTGGATGCTGGCTGGGAGCTCAGCCCTGTGCTCTTCCCCTGTGTTGCTTAATGATATGTAGGGATACCTAACAACTACTGCAGTCTTGCACAAGTAAGCTTAAAAGGAAGAATTAATAGTTCTGTAGGAAATCAAATGTAAATAAATTATTTTAAGTTGATTTCTAGGCAGGTCAAATCTAGGATTTTATCTACAGGGCACATTTTTGTGTGTGTGGCATAACTTCACTGCAGTTTAACATCAGAAATGAAGAATAAGACCGGTTTTCTGTTCCAGAAACACCATCCTTTTGCTCTTGAACTGAAGAAGAAATACAGTTCCTATGTGGTACCGTGGTTTTGTCACTGGTGCATGTAGTCAGTAAAGCCTGTCACTATCGAGGTCCATCAGATTTTCCATAGCCTATGAGCCTATGTGGGACGGGTGTGCGGTCCACTGGGTCAAGCGTACAAAGAGCACTCTCTGAAGTTTGTCATTAAAGGGTAGACATGGTGATATGTCCAGTATCTGCTAAATTTGGTCTCTAATTTGTCATTTGAAGTTACTGCACAGAGGAATTTGGCCTCCCCACCCTTATCTGGTGTGGAGAAGTAGGAGCCATAGGCTCTGTCTGCTGGCCATAACGAGCAGTTGTCTCTCTGAGGTCTCGTCTCTGGAAAGGTGCTAGCAGGAGCTGAGCACTTAGTCATTCCCTTTGCTGCAAAGTGGGGTTATGATTTCTTAGCTTTTACATTTAGTAACAGGTTGAATCTTACCAGGTCTCACCATCCTCATGTGTGGAGCTCTGGAAGATGGTAGGAATTGCAGTGCTACAGGGTATTTTAAAAATCCATCAAATCTTAAGGTTATCTTAAGGTTTTTGTCAGATGACAGAGTCCCTAAAAAAGGACCTCAGAAAACTTGCCAGGTACATGGGGAAGAGAAGCTTGCTTGATTGAAACCCTCTTTTCATGGTTTCATTATTTAATGTTTAGTCTCGAAACTCAGGGCAAAAGAAATGTAATCAGCCCAAGGAAGTTGTGTCTTAGGCTGTAGCCTGGAAGTTAAAAAAACTAAAGAATGCCACAGATGTGTGTGTATATCAAAAGGACTAAAAGAGAAATGAGATCTCTCCTTTCCCTCACACTCCGGCATTTTTGTGTGGTGTTCATGTGCCCAGGAGCTCCAGGGAAGCCCTTAGAGGGAGAAGGCATTTCAGGCTTCCTGGGGAGGGAGAGCTCAGCCATGTACCTCTCAGTGTGCCTCCCAGAAACTGGCTTATCTACGAGCTCCCAAAATCATGATAGCCGTGGTACAGCCTGAGGAGGGGATGTGGTCCAGCTCTCCAGCTAGCTGTGATGCTGAAACAGATAAAGGAGATAGTGAGAAACAAATATAGTCTCTACTTGTATTTTCTTGTCTTGAGCTTTTGTTTTTAAAACGTTTCCACTATTGCAAGTTTATGTTTTAACCCCTACATCGATTGAATGAAGTAAATATTTTCAGCTTTGTTTGCAAACAGGTTTTGTGATTATTTCAGGGTGGTCTGGCAAACACTGGGTGTTCTGTTTCTGTGGGAGCGGTGGCTGTAAATAAGACTGTACTCAGAGCAGTATCCGGCCAAAAGAGGTGTAGTTCTCAGGAGCAGAAGTCTGTTTATAGGTTATGTAGGATCCTGGGTTTGTGCAAGAGTCTTCTGTGACAAGTTGTAGCTGGATCCTGTTGGCAAGCACTGGAAGGAGGGAGAAGACTTGATTGTTGTCACACTGATAAAAATACAAATGAACTTTACCAACCAATTAAATTGACTTAAATTCATTAATACTCCACAGTCAATCAATGGGATTTAAGCTCCTATGTCACTTAGGGCCAGGTGCTCAGAGACATTTAAGCATCTGAGAACGAGTGTAGATTTCAGGAGCTGAGTCGTTGACATTTGTCATGGTTTTTACAGTCACTGGCACCAAGAGTGGACAATCGTCCCTCAATCAGGGACCTTCTCTGTGTCAGCTGCCAGCAAGCTTACCTGGCTAACAGTGTTCTCTCGAGATGCTTCATCCTTGCAAACGCCTACATGCCAGTTTTCCAACGTGCAGCTAGATGGCAATGTCTCCTTCCACTTCTCGGAAATGCTGGTGAGCTGCCCTGGGATGCCAGTCCTGGCCAGCTTGCCTCACACTTGCCCCTGGCTGAGGATGACCAGGAAACAGAACACGTGTCTTGGCGTTTACCAGTTATC
This sequence comes from Dasyornis broadbenti, assembly GCA_013397935.1. Taxonomy (NCBI): domain Eukaryota; kingdom Metazoa; phylum Chordata; class Aves; order Passeriformes; family Dasyornithidae; genus Dasyornis; species Dasyornis broadbenti. Next base: position 1,541,202 of record VZRN01006818.1, read on the forward strand.
TAGCAAGCCATCTGCCACAAACCAGGTTAACAAACCAGGTTAAGCTAACACAAATAAAAAAAATTTAAAAATAATAAAAAAAAGTATTTAAAAGTTCCAAAACAGACCACAGGATTTTAGAGGTGTATGGAGGTTGCAGCAGCAGAAACTGAAAAAAAAAACCCAGTTTAGGCTGTTTAATCTGAAATACCTGTCATTTGGTCCTGTTTTGCAGTTGGGAAGCTGAATTTATGTATTAACCAACTATTTGCCATCTGCTGCATGAAACCAGAAATATGGCCCCTGAGTTCCCAGGCAGCAAGGACATCAAACAGTCCCAGGTTCATGCAGGTTGCTGATTTTTATACCTTCTTTCCTCCTTTGGGCCTCCATTGGAGTTCTCAGTTAGTGATTGACTCAGGGAAAGGTTTTCTTTCTTTCTCAGCAACAGGCTGATCACTCCCTCCTGCTTTGCAAATGTAATGTCCTTTGGATGTGGCAAAGTCAGGTGGTTGCCTGCCTAGACGATAGATAAACTGTTATCTAAAAACTCTGAATCTGAAACTGCTGAGTAATACAGCGGGTTTTTTGCACATTACCCAAGCTCCAGCTTGGTAAGATACTTGGCAAACTAAAACACTGCAAGCATTTGTGTTGGATCCTGGACTGTTTGATTAAAGCACTTCTCTTCTGCTGAGGTCCAAATATATGCAACTCATGATTTTGCCGGTCTGTGGCATAGGCACTCTGATTAATTTTATCTCAATCACCATGAGCAGCTCCTAAGGGAGACTGTTACAGGACCTTATCCTGTTTCCAGGCCAGGATTCCTGACACTGAATGGAGCTGTGGCACTTACAGATAGGGTTGCAGTTCAAGTGTTTTTGGAGAATTTCCCTAGGCAGCAAGTTAAGCCAGTTCTATGGTCTTTCTGTGCTTGGGAAAGTGATAGAGGATCCTCTCTATGGGAAGTGTGTATCCCAAAAAGGGCCTCATGACCTGTGGCTGTGAATGGCCACTGCACCTATTGAAAGCAGAGTATACAGAGACACAGCAGATGACCTGAAGTGGTATTTATGAATAGTTGCAGCTTTGCAGCAGTTTGGAAAATGTGAGCTTTGCTGGACCACAATCTGATCTAAGCCTTGTGTAACTCCACCACAGGGAAGGAGCGCAAAATACACACAGAGATCCCTGGGGGTGAAGGATAGCCATAAGGAACTCAGAAATCATGTCTTATCAGTAATAATAGTGATCCCTTAAAAATCAGTAATTGGGAAATATAGTTAGAGCTTTATTTTAATCTCAGACTAATGTTAAGTGTGACTAACAGATAAACAAACCAGCAGAAATAAAGAGTTTCATGGAGATAAAACTGATGTTACAGCAGATCTCCATCTCCTAGTAGCTGTGCTTAGAGCTTTCTGAAGGCTATTTTTTAATTTAGGTTTTTCAGTCCATTACAGATTCGAGTGAAACTGTTAAAAAATATCTTTGTAGCAACTTCAGCATTAAACTAGAATGTAGACATTTGAGCATCAGGGAAAAAGAGAACAGCACAAGATATATTAAGTATAAACTGAAAAGTGGCACGCTGATATCAATGTATTGTAGAAATAACATAGTTCAATTCTGCCTTGCAGGCGAAATATTGCTGAACTCCATTTTCCTTCCTTTTGTGACCTGCTGGCTGAAAAGGGATTAAAAATTAAAGCACTAAGCACCTTGCATGGTTTGAATAATTTTTCCAAGGAGCTTTACAGGCATACTTTCCGAGAGCAAGGACCGCAGTAAACTCTCTTCTGATTGCTGGGAGCCAAGCCACAGGCTCTTATGTGAAGATGATTTTACTTGCTGACTTCCCAACAGAGTAGCAGGACCAAGTTGTATACCCTCCTCACACTTTCTAATAAAGTCTTCTTCAGTCTTACTGTGGTTGATAAATAATGCAAAGGTAATACAAACTTGGCTTTGAACTTTTTGTGTGCTTCAGTTGCTCACGCACAACATACATTTGCATATCCATTTGGAAGTTAAATTTGTCTGAGCCATCTCTGAAATGAAATCACACATTTTCTAGGCAGGGAAGATCAGAGGAGGATAGAGAGACTTTGCTATTGAGCCTCTGCCTGATTTAGTAATACTCAGTACCAGTGTCTGATGTTGGAGCATCTGTTGGGTTCCTGCCTGTTCCCTTGCTTGCTTTCTGCTGCACTGCCCTGGAGCAAATCAGTTAAGGGAAGAGCTATATACAAACTATCAGGCAAAATCAAATTTTGGGTGAAGAAAAGCCAAACATCGGGTAGGGTCTGTTCATGTAAAACGAATGTGTTGAAGCTTTACAGTTCACCCCTATGAGGGCAGGATAGGAGTAGTGTTGATTTCTTGCAATAATATAGGTTATTTTTTCTATGATTCTGTTCAAGCCATTGTTGTAATAGAATAATAAATCTTAAGGTGCTTCATTATGTCTCAGTAGCTGACAATGAAACTTCTAAAGCATAATATTTATATGTTTAATAAATAGATACTTTATTTGCATTTCCTAATAATTCAGGACAATTATGCATATTCAATATACATTGATGCATCACTTTCATAAGTGTACCTGATAGTCTGAATAACTGTAAAATAAAACTATTAGCTTTTCTAGATGTCATTGAATGCGAAGTTAAACCTCCCAGAGCTCTGATTTCAAAGAACAGGATTCATTTCAGACTATATCTGGAAAGAGCACCTGGTTCTGATTGTTTTCCAAGCTGAAATGATATGACAATCCATGGTCTGATGACAAAAACAGTCTTTCCAGAGTTACAGATACTTTTTGAACTCATGGAAATTTTGGGAATGCTTCAGTACAGGATTACCAGAAATGAATATTTTTTTAAATTTGATGCTTTCTGGACCTTTGTGAAACATTGTATGCCACAGTTGGAGTGAAATAATGCATTTAAAGCTAGAACATATGTGAAAAGATCTTACATAGATCAACTGTTTTAGGAAAAAAACCCATCCTCTTTCTGATCTTGCTTACTAAACTTATAAAAGTATGTTAAAATCTAGCTTAAGATGGAAAGTATTTTAGAGACGAAGCTTTTTTAGAGATGAAGCTTTCACATTTTTTGTAATTATGCCTATAATAGCCAGGTGGAAATTATGGGCTTGTCTTGAAAATGACATTATGGTCTCACAAATTAAAATTAATATAAATGACAAACAAAATAACATTGAGAGATAATGTTTCCTAACTTAATAAGTAATCCTGTTTCAGAACACTGTTTAGCTAACAGATTTTTCCTAATACTGTTTGTGAGTTGGTGCATGCTCAGTACCTACGTTTGTGTAGTCATAGGAAGCTGGGAAATCGGTGAACCCTGGTATTCTACAGATTTGTAGGACATTCCCCATAGCCTCCTCACCGTGCAGGTGATGTGCAGAAGTTGGTTGTCCAGACATTACCAGACAATGGGGTAATGGCTGAATTTTGTCAGCTTTGCCTTGACTGTGGGTGTTAGTTTGGGTCTGCCTCCTTTAGCCTGGAGATAATTTTCATAAAACTTTAATTAGCTTTTAGATAATTTGTAGTTGAAATGGTCAGCTCTGTCAGAATTACAGGAGGAGAATTGAAAGGTGGACATACAGTGCAACTCATAAGCATTTTTTCTAAAGAAGGTAACTGAACTTGCAAAGTAAAGAACTCAAAAATTAAGGAAAAAAGAAAGAAATCCATATATTACTTTCATTTGACCTTCTTTTGCTTATGTATTGTAATGTAATTTTTAATTTATTGCTCCCATCCTGGTTTTCTCATGGAGCTGCCCTGTTTCCTCACCTGATGAACAATGACTCTGAATTTTATTTATTCCTGTTGGCTTTTCAATTGTGTCTTATGGGGCCCTTTCCCAAACACAAAATCCTTCTCAAGTGCTCCATGAAAATGAGTGTTCTGTCTTCTCCAGAATTTCATGAGGTGCATGAGTCAGCTGAAAAATAATCCCAGCTGCATAAGCAAAAAACAGAGCCCTGGGAAAACCTCATTTGGGTGAAAAGTACAGTTCTCCCTGACTTCAGTTACAGCTGAGAATACTCCATGTTTACTGAAAATTCAATAAAGGAACTCAAATGTGGAACCCAGGAGAAATGGGCAGCAACTGGAGCAAGCCTGACACAGCTTGCTGGCATCACACAAGTATGTAGGGACAGCTACACACTGGCAGCTGCCTTAACCATTCTTTTTTCATTTTTCCCCATAGAATTCTGATGGTTTTGCTTCACATTTTTCAAATTCTGCATTAAATGCAATGACTGTTTTAGAGAGTTTGAGTATTTTTTCAGTGCTTTAAGTTATACTGTAACAGGGTCCTTGGTAACCCATAATTAGCTGGAAGCTATTTGCTGATGTATCAGAAGTGTGACTTGAGATATAGTGATATTATTGGGATATAGTTGTGATGTAGTCAGTCTGGTTCAAGATCAGAAACATCCCAGTTATCTGCCTCGGAGTGTTGGTTCAGGATGGACTCATTATTCTGAGTCATCGGTGTTGAAAATGTTTTGACAGGTTGACTTCATGCCAAATAAACACAATTAATCTTGCCTTAATGCAAGTGTAGCATAAATTTTGTATCAGGCACAGAAATGTGATTGCAGGTTTACACTTTATCCACATTATAATTTTTACTTTTGAGTGATCTGATGGTACGGGGATTTTACATTAAAGATCCAGTCCCTAGCCAAGAGGAACAGCAGTTCAGGGACCACTCTGCTGTCTTGCCCCATAACACCACTGATGAGTATGGATTGGAAATGGGAAAGTTCAAGAATTTATTTTTCAGGAATTGTAATGGGAATCTAATCAAACATGAGGGAAACTGAAATTTTTGAGAGGCTGATAAAGGAACAAAGAAGCCCATCCAGAACTCATCTTTTGCTATAAATCTTGAAAGTGTAAAGCTTTGTAACAATAATAACAACAACAAAAATATGTAGGTGTAGCTTAGTTAGAGAAAATGAAAACATTTCCTCCAAAAGTCATTCTTGGAAATGGCTGAATTGTTTTAGCCGAAATGTTCTAAAACAAACAGCATGATGTTCCCCAGCATGGAAAATTGAAGTACAAGTGGTTGCTCTTTGGCAAAATTATAAGCAATTTAAAACCTAAAAATAGAAAGTGACATTCAGTACTAGACAAAGATGGCATCATGAACTCTGCCCAGCTTACATAGAAAACCAGGAAACACAACAGGGCTTCAAAGCAAATACAAGTTGGTTTTGCAAATACTCTTAAAGTGATTCTTTCTTTGATATTAGAGGGCATATGAATCATCTGTTTCTTACTAGAGATGGGGTCATCTGCCTCTGTTATAATGAATTTACATTTCTAATAGCCATCTTAGTTGACTTTTAGAGCCAGCAAGTGAAATTTCTGAATTATTACTGAGGGCAACTATGTGATTTACCAGCATAATTAGGCTTCACATAAGCCACTCATTCTGCTCTCAATATCCATATGCATATTCTTAAAATCACCTGGAGACTAAAACATGAAAAACCATGTAATTCTTTGTGGGTAGAATTCTTTGTCTGTAAATCAAAAACGTTGCACCTTTTCTGAGCACTGCCCCTTTTGTGCCTACATTGCAACAGCTGATACCTAGTTTGTGGCATGAACCTTTTGCAAGACCATCTCACTGAGGCAGTCCTGATCTCACTAAAGACCTGCTCCACTGCAGGCCTGTCAGTGTGACACTGGGAGGTGTGCTGCACTGTCACCTTCGCTCCGGTGAATTTACATCTCCAGTACGGTGTAGCTATTATTATCTTTCATACGGGTGGTGAAATTCACTGGAGAGGTGGCTATTTCTCTGAGGTCACGTAGCAAATGAGGATGTGTCTCACTCCTAAGTTCTACCTGCAGCAACCTCATTTATAAATACCATTTTCATTTATTTTTCTTTTTTTTTTCTCCTTTTTTTTCCCCTCTGGTGTCTGTGTGTGGGTTTTTAAGATTGCAAGTACACCTGCCATGCTCACTGCCGAGACCTGGTGCACCTGGGCTGCCGGCGGAATGGAAAATTAATGGACTGCCTTGCTCCGCATGACACCTTAGATTCATCTTACAACAACGGTCAGGTAATAGATCTCGTGCTCATGTAATTACTGTTTTCTCTTGTCAGCTCCGTAATGAAGTGTGGTCTGCCTGCCTCACCTGGCTGCTCGGGAAGAATGTCTCGTTTCGGCATGGCCAGCAAAGCTGCATTTCCTACCCAGTGCTGTGATTTTACAGCATGGCTGGATCGAGGTGCAACTAGCTGCAGCCAGCTGGGTCACTCATGCCCCAATTAGTTTTCAGCTAAACTGACTGAAAAGTAATCCCACAAAACAGTGTTTTTCCTGTTGATTTGGGCCACCGTGGGGTCATTTATAACCAATAGAAACCTCTGAGATGCCACCCATGATAACATACAGGCACTCTCCTTTTTTTATTTTAAGGGGGGAGGAAAGATGAAAAATTGTATCAAGCTTTTTGTATGTGAGTTCCTTTATTCAAGCTTTTTATTTAAGCACCAAAAAACCCCTTCATTAACCCAGGTCTGGTCTAAACTTAGAGCTGTACTTATTTAACTGAAAAGTGTTATTCAAAACCTAATTAGTGAAAACAAATTGGTATGTGCATATCCACAGTGGTCAATTTAACCTTTATACTATCTTCAGAACTCATATTGAAGACATGTCCTTATTGGGGGCGAGGGAAAAGCCCCAGACAATCCCAGAACCAGCTACCATCACACGTTTGTGTTATCACTGTAAGAATTCATGTTCACTGTAAGAATCAAGAGCGATTCATAGAACAGTCAGACCTTCCCTGGCTTTCATAAACCACAGAATTGCTAAGTAGAGGTTGCACCATGCTGCAAGCTATCAGCTGTAAAATTTGTACCACCCAAAATTCTTCTATCTCCAAGAAGTCTCCTCTTCCCTTCCTTCAGTCCCACCGTAAGATGCATAAATGCATAAAACTAAAGTTCTGACACACACCAGCTGTACACCCTGTGTCACTTTTCCTACCCAATGGATATCACGTTAGCAGATTTGTGGGGTGGGTTGTTTGGGTCTGGGGTTTTTTGGTTATTGTTTGGGATTTTTTGTTTTTTTTTAAATAATGTTGTACAGAATAAACATTTTCAATTTAAGTTAAGCATATTTTGGTGTCTTACAAATATTTATGCTGAGGCCTTAAAGGACTATTTTGTATGGCAAGGAACCAGAAGTCTTGGGTATTTTTTCTTGCAGTACTGTCCATTATATGTAGTGGAGGCATTATAACTGCCTTCAAAAGCTGCCCAATTATGTACATGAAAGACTGCTCCACAAATATATTAGCAGACTACAGTAGATACCCCTTTTAGACAGCAACTTCTGCTTTAAATTTTCCTTTCCTGAAATCAGTCTGGTCTAAGGAATCAAACAGATGCCACTTGTCTTCAAAGTCATTGCTATCCTCCTACTCTAATTTACCATGTTGTCTGATAGGCAGTCACAGGTGATGGTAGCCCTAGCCCTATTTAAAGGCAGATACTAAACAATACTAAGGAGAGCAAGGGAATCCTCCTTGAGGATTGCAAAAATTTATTCTGAGTCAGCTCTGAAGTCCAGCAACACAATCGTGAACTAAAGATGATATACTGCCATTTCAGTGAAATAGTTTGAGGAAATAAAGCAAAGCAAGCTTAACATGGTGGAAAAAGCAGCAAGAAATATTAATATACAGTTGAGAGAAAACCCGATGCTTACATTCCTCTGTGATGATCAGTTACTCACCAGTGTATCAACCAAAAGAAGTATTTTTTCAGAGGATCCAAATTAAAAAACAGTTCAGCACTTTTCCTTCCCAGATTCCTGTTAAGCAGAATTCCTACAGAATATACAGAAGGCCTAATATCTAGCTGGGAAACATCTGTGATGGACAAAGTTAGACTTCATCTTCAGCCCCTGCCGTAGACATGTCAGATAGATTCCAGGAAGCATTTTTATAATTTTATTTTCTTAGCAGGAAAAACAATGGAACTTGCTACAGACTTATGTCAATGCCAATTTTTATGAAATCTAATTCTACCAAAAAATAAAACAATCCAGATAAGTAAAAACAATGTTTGGTCACACAAAGATGTGTAATGACTTCTAGTGAATAGAGTGATTGTTCAGCATAATCCTGGATCAGGCTGCCCAGGAAAGTGATGGAGTCACCATTCCTGGAAGTGTTCAAAAAATGAGTAGGTGTGGCACTTCATGATGTGGTCTAGTGGCTTTGATAGTATTTGGTTGAAGGTTGGACTTGATGATCTTGGAGGACTTTTCCAACCTTAATGATTCTATGATTCTAAAATTTCTGCGCACCCCTGCTGAGGTGTACTCCAGGTCATCACTGAATTTTCTCTGCAACGTTTTATCTTGTAGAAGAGATGCTGCACCAGTCACCCAAACTGTTGCTGAGAACATAATGTCTCTTGTGAGCTCCTTATGTCCTGCTGTTGGGAAGAGTGAAGGGGAATAACTCAGATGCTGAAAGGCAGAATAGCTGGAATGGAGAGGAGGAAGTACATGGCCACACAGGTTCTGGAAGTGTGGGTGACTGTCAATAAGAAAATACCACAGGAGCAGAGAGAGAAGGGTATTAAAAAGTAATTTTTACTCCAAAAGATATGTACAGCTTGCCTGCAAGAGATCTAAGAAAGAGTTAGTGCTGTCCTGCATATGAATACTGAGCAAGGAAACTGTTTCTTGCTCTTTGAGCCTTACAGTACTTAGGGGAGCCAAATTTCATGCGCATTTGTTTGTGTGCAACAAGATCACATCAAAGAAGTACTGTTTATTTCCTACTGATTTCCTTCCTCTTGGAAGAAGTCACACTTTGTTTGCAGTGGATGACAGTTGTTGCAAATCTCTTTCCTCACTAGCTGTTTGGGTCAGTGAGTGCCTGACAACTGATGCACGAAAGATGACGATTCAAATGCTATTTTCAGCATCCATCATCCATTGGTTTTGAAGCAGCAATCATTTACGTGCAGAAAACCTGGAATGTTTCCGGTTGGGTCATTTTATTTACACACGGCTGTCCCGCATGCGCAGTGCAGACGGAGCAACCATGGGAAACTGCAAGGTTTGAATCCACTCCTTCCTCTGCTTCTGACCTGCTCATACCACTTTGTCTTTCTAGGACATGTCTACTTTTCTTGTAGGTAAAAAAAAGAATTAGAATTTTAAAAAGTAATTTTAATATCTCTGAATGGAAACATTGTTGCAAAAGCTGGCATTAGGTTACTCCTTAATTAAACACAATTCCCAGCTCAGCTGACTTCTCAAAATTGCTATTTCCTTCCACGCTAAATTTTTCTGGACTTTATCAGCCTTAAGCTGGTTTTTAACTTTCTGTTTAAAGTTTGAACCTGTATCTCATGTATAAAACTAAACAGGTGTTTAATTCAAAATCGCAAAGGGGTCAGAGGATGGGAAAAAGGCTGAACCTATTTTCTTTACAAAATTTTCCTTGAATTCTTATGCTGTGGATGGTGTCTAGTCTGCAGAGTTTTAGTTAGATGCAGGACTGCGCTTTTGAAGCAAATCTTCCAACTGTCTCCATTTCACCTGTTTTGGTTGATATCAGGGAGTGACACATAAAATCAATTTCACTTCAGGTGAAAACGAAGCCTCTTCCTGAAGCCTGTGAGAAAAGGCATTCCAGGAGCCTGCCTAACACATTCAGCCCACTGGATCAAAGCAGAGATTTTCTTAAGCTATGAAGGGTTTATATTGAGGACTTTGGATTCTCAGCACCACTTGCTGTTCTTTACAGAGCCCTGTAAAGGCACTACATTATTTGCTAAAATAGGCATTAAATTCTTGGCACAGAACTTTCCCCAGTGAGAAGCAAATTGATAAGTGTTCCAGTGATGCCTGCTTTTGCTTTATCTACATCGTGACTTTGAAAATCACATGGCATGCAAACCCAGTTAATTTTGCATGAGCTATGCTAGTCAAATGCATAGTTACAAAGATCACACATGTATTTGGGAATGTCTCACCCATACAGTGAACAACAACTTAAAATGTGAAGGGCTTTTGCAGAAATGTTCAAACTTAGTGGTATTTATGAGGAGGAATGACTTGCTTACAGACCATAGTCCTGGCCTTTGTGCCTTTTCTTCCTAGCAGGAAAACCATTTTGTTTTGAAGAGCATTTTATATTTTTTAAAAACAAAGTAATTTTATGTGGATGAAGCACTAGTTTGAAGTCATTATATTGGCACTCTTGTGCTGGTACATTTTAAATCTTTTCATGTAAAGGGTCATGGCACCTTTATATTTGCATAAGTTTCTACATGCAGGGAGATTATTACTTTGTGGATGATGGGCGACAATGATTTGAACCCGAACTCTCTATGACCTAACAGCATTTTAGAATGGTCAGGTAATGTGAATATATCTTCTGCTTGATACAGGTGATATAAACTGTAGTTCATTCTGCTGCAGTGACCTGGCAGTGCCCTGAGTGCAGCAGAGCTTGGCACCCAGCTGTAGCTCCTGGTCCTGAATACTCTTTCATGCCCATACACTTTTGCATGTTCCCCCTGCCTTTCCACTCCCAGTAACACCAGGACTGCTGCTTTTGGACAATGCTCTTTTAAATGGGTCAGGAAAACGTTGTAGTTTCTAATGTTTGCCCTTGCAAAGCCCAATCAGCTCTTCAATTCTCAACCCAGCCTGTGAACAGTGCTGTCAGCACAACAGGGGCTGGGTACTGTGATGTGGCTGGAACACCTTAGCCTCCAAATAACCCTGAACAAATGTCTTGTTGAGCCACAGTTTGAGAATCTAGGCTTAAGATTTCCCTTATGGGAAAGAGGAATTTCTTACACGCTCTTAACTGCTGATTTTGCAAAGGAAGTCAACAGATTTCCAGTGGATTCCCTTCCAGTGCAATTCTGCCAGCACCTGGAGCACTTGGGTGCACACACGAGTGGTCAAACAGTCTCAGAAACTGGACTATGGTCACACAGCTTGACTTTGTTAACAAGTCATTGGAGCTCAAAAGGCCTAATTTTTGAGCTCCTTGCTCAAAAATAAATATTCATACATATATTTCATTATAAAAAGGTCTAGGAAATTCCATGATGTAGCTGTTCTTACAGATCACTAAGGCTGCAGGGTTAAATGCTTGAAAATTAAACTCTCAATGTCAAATGTACTGCCAGTACCCAGTGGTAGAAATATATTGCTCAGGTGAAAATTGCGTGGCCCTAGATGTTTTCCTCCTGAACAGACTTCCTGTAGAGCTTAAAGAGAAAATTATACATATATATAGGTTCTCTGTGGTCTTGTAACAGATAACTCAGAAAAATCTGGGGAAAGAGTTGCTAGTTTCTTCCAGGAACAAGCAGAGTGCAATGAATAAAGCTGATTTCCAGCAATCCTCTCCTGTGCTACCACATTACCAATTACAGGCACAAAACCTCTGACTGACAGTGCCAAAGCCTTCTCAAAGACCAAGAAGTATCAAAGCCATTATGTCGATTTTAATGTTTTCCTGTTTTTCTATCATCCCAGATAGATCAAAATGTTACAATTTTTTATGCATGAGCCAGAGGTAGAATTTTTTCTTCAAGATGACAAGCCTTCCCAAAGAGGTCTCACTGCACTCAAATTTTCTCAAAGACAGAGGGCACTCAGAGTTGAAATTTGTACAAGACCTGAGGCACTAGGTAAAGTATAGAAGGGGATGTAGGGTGTTACAAATGACTTGGGTAATAACACCCCCCAGATAGCTTCAAATTTCCTGAATGCCATGGAGAAGAATGAGAGGATCTCACAGTGCTAATACAGAAACTTCTGGACATGGAAGGGCATTGAGGTTGTCACCTAAATGTACCTGAAACTGCAGGTGGTTTCAGATCTTTCCCTTAAGAGGTGTGGTAGTTGAACCTCCCTTCAAAAATAACCCATTGAGAAAAAATTGACAACACACAGCAGAACATCATAATGTAGGTGTGTGCAGTTCTTGATTAATAAAGAAAGCTACCTTTGAGCTATTGATTGCTCTCCTCTACTAACTCTTGGTAGTGATGTGTACTCTGTACAATGGGCATGGGTTTTATGGCTCATATATTTCAAATCTATGTTAAACCTAGATATGCTTGGTAGTAGTTGACAGGAAAAGAGGAAAACTGAATTATGTTTAATTTGGCAGGCAAAGAGAGATTTAAATTTTGCCAGTAACTGTGAAAACTTCTTAACCAAAACTGAAGTTGATTTCAGTTCTAATTGTGAATATTGCTCAGGTTACTATTAGGGAAATCTATTTGCAAAAATAAAAGGCTTGATCGATTATATAAACTAGGAAATAATTCCAAGCTTTCAAAATATAGTTTGAGAGTATCCACAACTGTTCCTGCGGCACTACCATTTGCACCTCTCCCTCACAGGAATATTATTAAAATGGGCTTTGTGCAATACTGACTTAAGATCTTTAAATCATACATTAATTGCAATATTTTATAGATATTTGGACTTCTTTGTGTTCTCTGGCATAACCATAATGGAATAGTCTGTTGAGTTTGCTTGAGCACACTGAACAAATGCTCGGGTCCATGGTGACTGAGGCAGTAGTTGAATATTGCAAGTAGGATGAATCCAAAAGGCACCTTTAAACAAGGAGAGGTTTCTAAAACTCAGAGTAGATCTCAAAGCCCAGTAAGTAAAGACTGGATGGGGCACGTGGTGAGGGGACTTGTATCATCATACAACCAAATGGTGTTAATACTAGAATTAATGCTTTTAACAGAGTGAACTTCAGCTCGTTGGCACCTGGTGGAAATTTTCAGCCCATAGAAACAATCTGAATTGTGTTCGTACGCCATTATGTTTTTTAAAACTTTTTAAAAAAACCACACATTTTGATCAGTAAATCTATCTTTAATTTTTTTTTTTTCTTAAGTTGGGGTTGTTTGGGTTGTTTTTCCATTTAAAGTATTTGGGTAATATTCAGGCTTGATCTTTCAAACAGAATGGTAGCAAGCTCACTGCTTAAAGCACACATTACTGAAACCCAGAGAAGATCAATTATCAGTTGTTTAGCAACCAGATCAACTCTAATCAAACACTTCTGATTTTCTGGTTCCATAGAAGAAGCAGATGAGGCTTCAAATCACAGGAAAATTCTCCTATTAGACAAGAGGAACATTTAAAATGCAATTTTGATTTTTTGCACAGTTTGATGTTTTCATATTCAAGAGGTTTGTACTGTCTTCCTAGAAAATACGTTTCCCTAAAAGTATAGCCAGCCTCAACCTGCTGTTTTGTCAGCTGCCATTGTAAGATCAATGTTCTTTTCCCACTGTTTATTTCTAATACAGACTATTCTTACTACACACATCTTTCCACAATCCTTTCCAGTTCCCATTGTCAGTGTTGTGCCAGGTGTAGGATGTAAAATACCAACTGTATATTTTTATTGTGCCAGTTTTCTTCCTAATTTATTCGTATCTTCCCAGTATCCCAGCAGGCTCAGCAGAGCACAGATGATCACGTTACAGATTTAATACAGGCTTGCAGGTCCTGTATGTTCCAGGTGGTTCTCCAGTATTCAAATAGCATTGTTTAATCATGTTGGAGAAGAAGTTCAAGGAGAATTGATCCTCTAAAATGCAAAGTTCTGTGTGGAGCCTGAGGGTTGGGCTAGTGACAGTTTGCAGCAAAGGGATCAGGGAACATTTCTGTCTTATCTTCAGGGTAGATTTTCAACATGCAGATCAGGTCAGCAACCACTAGGACAGCTGGTTTTGGTGTGGCATGTGAAGGCAAATGGATATTGCATCAAAACTTGGGTTCTTGAAGATGTGTATTTTGCTGGTTTATGTTGTAGATTACAATTGTACACGGAAGTTGCAGAGTTGCTGGGTGATAAATCACTGACCAGGATAGCGCTTACTCAACCCTCAAAATATGCAAAGAAAATGAGGACTGGTAGGGAAATTGTTAAATGGGGTGTAAATGCTGGGCCCTGCAAACCTCTGTCCCAGTGAAGTCCTAACACTGATTTTTCTCAAAAGCCCATATGCTGTAGATGACAGATGGACAACTGAACTTTGCCTTTCAGTTAGAGACAGGCTGGCAAACAGAGTGACAGTGGCTTTCATTCTACCCTTCATGGCCTGATTATGTTTTTCATATCCATTCAACACCTCAATCTAAATAGAATTACCAGCAGCTATGTCAGGTCTGTCCTAATCTATTAATCCACAGGAGGAAAGGGGTGACTGGTTTTCACTAGAACAAGGGTCTGAAGAGATATTTAGTATCCGACACTTTTTAGTGCACTTATTCAAGGCTGATTTTATTTTGTATTTGAATATTCAAGAAGGTAGCTGGGCTGGTGATGTGACACAGACTACTTAATTCATCTCACGTAGACCTGTCCTGAGCAATAATGAGATGGCAGTGAGAACCAATTAGAAAAGAAAGTCAGAACTGTTGGGAAACTCATGTTCCATGTTCTCAAATACTCTTCCCGCTTCAGATTATCTGTCGGGTTTTTTTAATACAGTTTCAGCCTTTTTGTTTGACTTATAGCATTAGCAGCTGTTGGAAATATACACAGAAGAGATTGCTGCTGCCTTTTGACTCGTTCAGGAAGGGCATGATGCAAAACCTTCCCTGGTGGGGAAGGAAGGTGGGGAGTGGTTTTTGATTATTTTTAATGATAACATTGCTGGGTGAAGATAGGAAAATATTTGTTCCCAGTCTTTGATCCAACTAGCATGCCAACCAGCAGCAACAAAGCTATTAGGAAAACAGGTAGACAACAGAGCCCTATGTTGTTCTGTTTGTTTATCTTACAGGAACGAAAAGTCTTGTTTCCCAGAGAGCAGGAATAAAATGACAGCAGGTAGCATTTTTTCATACTGATTCATGGCTTCCTCTCACTGGCAGCACTGACTAAAAGCTGCCCTCCAGACTCTTCTTCAGTGCAGAAGAGCCTGCCTGTTCACAGGAGCTCAGTTTCTCCCCAGATGTGTGAGTGTGCTGCACTCTGTGTTCCCCTTCTGCAAAGGGTCTCATTCTACAGTGAAGCTCCATTCTTGTATGTATACCAGTCTGCTCCATAGGAACTGGGGATAAGAACTTAAACATGCCCCATTTGCTCTTCAAATAGTCTGTATAAGTGTGTAAAAATTCAGGAATGTAGTGTTAATGCTTCAATATCCTTTCTGGGAAAGAGGAAAGTCTCACCAGTTACATGCCATTTAAATGCAATGACAGTGAAATCCTACTAGTTAACCTTTTGGGGAGTAGTGTTCCTGTTCCTACCCAAAGCATGAAGAAGTAGCTGGCTTGCCCAGATCCAAACACGCTGTGGTCGCTCAGCATTTGTGGGAGATCTCAAGCAATAGCCACTTTGCCGTGTTCCCTCCTCCCTTTCTATTTAACCTCTGCTAAGCTTCCATTCCTGCAGCGTTGATCCCAGTGGGGATTCAGCACCTCTGCTCCCTGAGACTTTATGATCCTTTACTGCCAAGTGAAACAAACTGCCTGCATACAAAAGGCTATTGCATTGTTTCTTCTGAATATAGAGGCTGAGCTGCAAAATGTATATGCCTACAAGTTTTTTAGATCTGGTTTGTTCTACAAATAATATGCTGATGATCAGTTGTCATTGTTTCTTTGTTGGGTTGGGTTGTTCTTTTTTTTTTTTCCTGAATGCTTATTTCACAAATGATGTAACAACCCTTTCAAAAAATTAGATAAAGTCCCTTCATCACCTTTTTCAAGATACACACCTAACATTATGGTTGTGACGTCCCAGATGAGATTTTTTATATCAACAGTGATCCAACTGTTTTGAGACAACAGTTCTTGATCACCTTTCATCTGTGGCCTTCAGATTGCTTATGATTTGTGACCTGGTTCCTAATCAAGAGGCCCCTCCTATGGATGAGTTTTGAATCAGCTCCTGGCCCAGACAATCTTGGAGCCATGATGCTTGGAAGCTGGACAGTTTCCTGAGAAGATAAACATATCTGGTCTCTGCATGCCTGCCCTATTTGGATAATCCCTAGAGAAAAATGGAAAAATTACCTCCCCTTTACATTTGAGTAGAAAACTTTCATCATGGGATGCCAAGAGATCTTCAGACACGTATTTTACAATTAGTCTTGTGAACCTATGATGAGCTGCCTGGGCCTGTTTCAGGTATTTTGCCCGCTGATGTGCTGCAGTCAGATGGATAACTGAATACAATCACTTGATTTGCCTAAATCGTGTCCTGTGCTTCTCCATCTCTTTCTCTGCTGGTGCTTGCAAGTGTGTATTGTAACCATGGTAAATGCCCTTTTAAGGCTTTGTCTTTTCAGACAGGGTGTTTGTTTACAGGAACATAAGTACCATAATTGATTATTTTACTTTACAATCCTAGGTGAGAACAGAGCACTGATGATGGTTACCATGGGGCAGCAGGATGAGGTCAGTACCACACATCCTGCCTGGGGCTGATCTCACCTAGTTGACTTCAGGATAAAATTACGTTGTCTTAATTTCACTAGGCTTTTCTATCAAAATTTCTTATCAGAAAATTCTGTAACCTTATTCTTTGCGGAAGGAAGACCAGTGTATCACAAGGCTGAACACTACTTTTATATTTCCCAGTACTCCTGAGAACTTGATATAAAATTGAACTTGTGTTTAGAGGAACATTGCTCATTCGACAATCCACTCTGTTTTCCATTTGCATTGTTCTCTTCCCTCGACCTTCCTTTTGCCATCCTGAGTAATACTTTCCTTCACAGTAACCTTGAAGAGAGATTTCCTTATTTGCATATATGACTAATCAGTAAGGTCTTATGATTATTAGAAAGCAGTTTGTTGGAGGTGGGAATTAGAGCATGAAACGGGAACCAAGGAAGCCAGATTTGCAGTCCTTGCTCTACTAATGACTGATTAGATACGGCCTTCAGCAAGTCAATTTGGCCTCAGTTTTCAGATGTGCTGATTTAATTTTTAGTCTTTTGCCTCCAGCATTCTTTTCTTCATTCTTTTGTGGGGAGGGAATCGCCCATGCCATGCAAACCTTGATCGTATTTTGTTTTACCTCAAAATATGTCTGGGCAATCAGAAGTAGAACCTGGGTTTGGAAATGGTGACATTGTGAGTAGTGTTCCTTACCTGTCATCACAATGAGGATGAGCTCTTTCTTGTAAAATGTTATGGGTGAATGAATGCATTAGATGGCACAGAGTTATGTTCTGAGAACTTGATTGTTTCTTCTTTACGTTTTACCTGTAACTTCTATGAATATCCCTGAATTTGTTAAAGAATCCATCATTTGGGGAAGGAAAGCAAGGTTGATTTCTTAAAATTGAGGGTTACCAATGAAGGTAAATTAAGAGTTAACTCAGCATGAGAGAGTGGAAGGAGTAAAATCTCTGGCACTTGCATTTGTGAACTATGATTCTACTGAGTTCTTGATATTATTTTCCCCATAATTAGCAGATACAGCTAGAGACAGGAACAATTTATTGGAGTGAATGAATACAAGAAAAAAGTGGTTTGGAAATACCTAGGATCCATATTTCCAGTTATCATTTGGCAGCTGCTGTGTCTCTGAGAAGTGTCCTTAACGCTGCTCTGTGGGGGTAGGTCAGGAGTCCTCTCCTTTGGCTGAACCATCTTTTTGAGATCCCATGCTCCATCTCCCAGAAGGAACCTTCCAAGCTGTGCTGGGCTCAATTTCCCCTGCCTCAATCCACACCCCAGGCTTCTGGGCTTCACCCCTTCACTGCCAGCTCCTTCCACCCAGTGCAGGAGCAGCCTGTCACTTGTGTACAACCCCCACGGTGGAACCAGAGAGAGGAGAGACCTCCACTGCCAGGGAAAGAGGAAGACAGAGACAGAAAAGGGACAAGAGGGGCAGACATGAGCCATCTGGATTTTTCATTCTTGATTCCCTCTGTGTCCCATCAAGCTATCTGGACTTCCCAGAGCTGCCCCACTCTTGGGGATTCTTGAGAATCATGGCATTAGGTTAAACAGTGAAAAAGGAGATATACAGTCTACAAGAGTAAGAAAAAGCAGAATTTTGCTGCAACAGATCTAGTTTCACTAGCAGTTGTAAACATCTAATAACCATTTTATTTTTTGTTTTTAAAGTATCCTCAACTTGCAGTTTTGAGCCTTCTTTGGACTGAGACTGCCTGATACAGAGTCAGCACATGTCCCTGAGACATGGGGCCTCTGATGTGAGGGAAGTATGTGTGCCTCCATCCCACCCACCCTCAGGCTATCTGAATTTTAAGATGAGTTGGCCATGGTCCAACATGGCTGGCAGCATTTCACAGACCTCTAGAAGCATTTCATAGCATTTCAAGTCCTCTAGACTGTGCTAAAGTGCTGTGCACAAGAGCAGTCTTATTTTACACTCTTCTCCACACTTTTATTTCTTTTAAGTCACCTGTGTGTTTTGGCTTCAATTAAGAAAGAAAAAAAATCTGGCAGTTCTGCTGTAGTCAGATTTGGCAGTCTCACTGGTTACTTCCAGTAATTATCTCCATGTCACAGATATGCTCTTGGTGCCAGTTTTAGGAAAACCTTCCACCTTTTTGATGTCTGGGTAAGGAACTGGATTCTTTAGGAAATTGCTTTTGTCTGAGAACAACCCCTTCTTTACAAATGCTCTCACTGTGATCTTTCAGAAAAGGCTGCATTCAAAATTTGAAATATGCTGATGCGCAAATAATTTCAATAGCTGACCTGCAGAATCTGTTGGCAGGGCTGCTAAAGGCAGTTTGCTCTGATTCCAGCTGCCTGCTTAATTTTGGCAGCTGCACACTTTCTGGCCCAGATGCCTGCAGTCTCTTGTCCAAGTTAGGAGCTAGACAAACTCCAGTCACTGTCCTGTAAGTGCACCTCAGCTTATCATCCACATGAAGAATTAGACCTAAAGCTTGGGCTGCCTTTTGCCTCCCTGAGGTATTTTAAATGAACCTAGTAAGGCTGGATTACTGATGTACAGTGGTGGATGTGGCTGCCAGAGCCACACTGAGGAGGGGGGCGATCACTGCCTTGCCTTGTAAGGGTATCTGCGTGGCTGCAGAGCAGTGGCAAACACTGCCAGCCATCCTGAGCAATCGCAGGAGGCCTTTGGAAGCAGCCAAGCACCCAGAGGCAGGCCCTCTGGAAGAACAGATGCTGAAGCAGATGTTAAGGCCACATCGAGGACCGGTGAGTGCAGCATGACAGGGTTGTGGCAGGAGACTGCTTCCAGGACACAGATGTGAAATTCTTAGGTATGGCTTGCAGTGTTGGTGTACCTCTCTGTTTCAAATCCTCACAGCTCTGCCACAAAAGTTTTTTTTGAAGTTTTGCAGACTTTTTGTAAGTTAATCTAAAAACAAGTCTTTGAAACAAATAGTTTTTGGAAAGATTTTCAGACCTAAACAAACTGAAGGTAGATACCCTAATGCATGCAGCAAAGAGCATGAGCTTTTTAGCATTATTCTGCTGCTATCGTAAGTGATGTTTCTGACATATTTTGAGGTCAGCAAGTAGACTGCAAGTTCACTTACCACTTTCTGACCTTGAGGTCCAACCCATCTTTCAATTATCCTGTGACTCGGCTAATTTGATCACATGACAGAGGAGGGGAGGAGCATCCACAGTGCTAAGTGACCTGCACATATGGACATAAATCTATACATCTGTTGAGCCCTGTGAATATAACCTCTGGCAATGTGTTGCTGCGGTTTCTTTCCAGGTCTGGCACTCCAGACACTGAGTGAAGACGTGTGCTGCTCTGTGATTATGTCGGGGTCTGGTACTACTCCTGTGGGACGAGAGGTAGAGAGCAAATGATGGAGACAGCGTATGGCTGATGAGAATAAGCATTGACCAGCAGAACTCAAGGACAAGGTGTGAGGAACAAAGACCATCCCTTTTGAAACAAAAGTCATGCACTGTTCATGCTGGATGCAGTTTTTTCACAGTTGGCATTGGTGGGATTGCCTTTGCAATGGCAGCTACCCAGACAGATCTGGGATCCAGCTGATAAATGGCATAAAAGAAAGTGCTTGTGGCTCATGCAGTCTAGTGCTTTGTGCCCCAGAGTACTCTGTGCTCCTCTCCTACACGGAGCTTTCCAAGCTCTGACCAGTGACATCTTACCTTAGTATTGCTACAGCAGTCCCCCGCTGCCCCAGTGTGCAGCTTGTTTTCCTCTTGGGAAGCTCCATTTTGCCTGGAGGGATGGCTCAGCTGACGAGGCAGCTGTTCTACTGTGGCAGATTTCAGCCTGGTGCTATTAAGAAAAAAAAAAATTTAAAAAAAAATTGGTTCCAGTTTTATCCTAACCATCTAAGCCCTCATTTGAGGTGGTTCAGCAGCTGCCTCATGAACAGCTGAGCTGCCAATGCAGAAGGACCAGGAACTTCTGAGAGAGAGGCAGATCAGATTGACAGTTAAGGGCCGGAGTAACTACTTGTGTCATAGTTCAGTCTCTACGTGCACAAATTGCGTGGCACATCACAACATAGCAAAGGAAATTGGAGTTGTGGGAGATGACTTTGTGAGCCTGTAACAGAGCATTTCTGTGTCAGTAACAGAAAAGAGAACATGCTGAAACATGTTGTTTCAATGTTGTAGGAAAAAAGCTATATTTAGCAGCTCTAAAAATTGTTAAGCATCAGACATGAAGGAAATGGCTGTGGCAACCTACACTCCTCCAGTTTCACCTGTTGCAGTGTTTCTTAAGTCTAGAAATATCTATAAAATAAGTAACATAGTCCTTAAAACTCTCCCAGAAGAGGTGTAAACAAAGTAAACTCACTTGCTGAAACAGCTATTGCTGAACTATGAATTGACCTTGAGCTGTGTCAATTCACTGTAATGCAAACCATCTGCATGCTGAAACAATTAAAACCTTCACATCTCCTAGGAGTTTCCTTCCTCCGATTATAACTTATGTGCTGTGGTAGAAGCACGGAGGTAAACAGCTAGTTAGAGTGGCCCTCTGTGTCTGTGCTTCTGTGTAATTTTATGGTGCAGCACATACAAAACCATTTTCATTTGAAGTGGCAGTCAGCTTTCAAGTAGAAAATATAGCATATGCTTGGTACCAAAAGCTGGAGTCATAGCTTGAAAGACAGCCTGAGTTAGACACATCTGCCTCGCTCCTCTGCTTCCCTTCCCCCAGCTTCTTCTTCGGACGTACCAAGTTTTCACAGAGCACGGGTCATACAGGAGAGGCAGTGCTTAAATACAGACAGCTCCTGTATAAGGTCCCTCTGCATGTGCCAAACTGAAACCCCTGCCGTCTGTAAGAGCAGTACCTCAGTGCACTGAGTCTGGCTGTGTCTGAAGTGAAAGCATTGGATAGCAATGATGTATGAATTTATAAAAAAATTATTTAATTTACAGCTACTTTGGTTTCCAGAATCTCAGAGCTTACACTCTTTAAAGCCATAAAAAATCAATCTGCAGCCATGGCATCAGAGTTTGGATGTTGCTGTGGTGGGAAAATACCAGAGATGTTGCTTCTGTAGGATTGCTGTACAATTTGCTGTGTCCCACAACTGGCGAAGTTTCATATTAAAATCTCTGCACTATAAAACCTCTTTTTAACACATTCTTCCACCATTTATGTCCATCCAGATGACAAGAGCACTGAAATCTCAGATCCTCCCTTTTCAGATCATAGGAAAGAGTAATCGTGCAAGCTCAGTAAAATAAGAAAATAATTTTATTTTGTAGGAACAGGGTTTTTTTCTGAAAAAATGTTTAGACACTCATTTTTAGAAAACAATCTTAACATTATAGACAATGTAAACATAAGACTGTAAAATTAAGATAATTAAATATTATGCTTTTAAAGTTAGATCTGAAAAATAATGAGTAGATGCAGCACAGCTTCTGAGTCAGCCATGATTGTTTGTCTCTGTGGCCAAAGGCTTCCATCCCAGGGAGTGACCCCTGGCCTCTGGCCAGGTACCATAAAGCAGCTCAAGTCCACATTTCTCAGAGCAGGCTGTGTCCTACACGCTTGTACATGTGGGGTCAGGATATGGCATGCATGTTTTATCAGTTCAAAATGCCTGGAAAATGTGAGGGGAGGCTGAGTGGGTGACACTGGCTGGGATAGTGTCTGAGGATGGTGAAGTGTGGAAGACTGGGGGCTCCACACTGCCATGATGATGGGATTTCTGGTGCTGACTACCCTTGGAAGAACCACTGGGGTTTGTTTTGAAGGAAATGTATTGATTTGCTCTATAAGAGGGCCCACAAATGAAATAAGATTTTCAGAACACCAGACCCTGGGGCTGAGCTGGGAAGTGGAATTATTTGGCATTGTTGGTCCAAGTCCTATAAATTCTAGGTCATGTACATGTTATATATAGAAGACTACCTATAACAAATAGACTGAAGCATATCTGTT
Source organism: Dasyornis broadbenti (assembly GCA_013397935.1). NCBI lineage: Eukaryota > Metazoa > Chordata > Aves > Passeriformes > Dasyornithidae > Dasyornis > Dasyornis broadbenti. The sequence goes on from VZRN01006818.1 coordinate 1,563,655, forward strand.
GCTAGATTTACAGTTTCCTTTGTGACCTGAGTAATGACCCATGTCTGAGCTCTGCTGCAGGCCAGAAAAGTAATGAGGGTCTTGGGCATGCCCTGCATGCAGGGCTTGGAGGAATATATTAAGCTTGAGGCAGTCAGCCATGAAAGAGGCATTTCCCACCTTACAAGTACATGCATTTGAGACCCAAATATATTCCCTTTGTGTTTATTTTTTATAACATGGGGGTTTTATAACACGGGGTTGTTAATCAAACAGATAAAAATAAGTAATGTCAGCTTCCTTGCATCAGCCCAGGGCTCAGGCTCTGACCTCCTCACCCATTGCAGGACCAGACGTGGCAGCCTGTGGAGGCAGAAATGGCTTCTTTCCCTCAGGGTGGGAACAGTGCTCCTATTGCTTTTAAGTGCATGTGTTGGGTTTTTTCCCTCTGGTCACCTCTTTTTTTCCCCCAAAGTGCTGTCACTATGTCTGATTGATAAAATGTAGGCAGAGGAGAGCAAGAGCTGTACTGAACCAGGACGCCTCTGGCAAGGCTACAGCCCCATGTGATCTGCAGCTCTGCTGGACTTCTCTTGATGTAAAGCGTCCACTTCCTCCCTTTCTCTTCCCTCCATATGTTAAATCTCCTAAACTGAGGGTTTGCGATGCTGTGTACACATCATTCCACAACTTTGAAAGAAAAATAGGAGCACCATATTTTCTATTTTTTTCTCTTTTCTAGTTCTCCAGTATGTTCTCAGCCCTGATACATATGCTTTCTTTAGCTGCCTTTTCACATAGAGTACTCTTCCCATAATTTTAATTTCTGATTTTTCAGTATGTTCTTTTCTCTAAATCTTCCTTCAGAATTAGAAACATACATCTCACCTTTCTGTGCTTGCAAGCTGGGGAGGGAGTAGACAGGCAGAGCAGGCAAGCGTGGCTGCCCTGCTGCAGCCCCCAGCATTTCAGCGGGCCAGGCTGGTTCTGCAGGCACAGGGCACTGCATTTCAAAGCAATTTTTTTCAGATTTTTCCAGCTAAGGGTGGACTGGATGGATTAGGCAGGCATTTCAGTAAATAAGTTGTCAGATCTGTTGTCTTGTCAAACAGCACTGTTTTTCTGGGACACTTGTCTCCACAGACTGTTGAGATGATTTACTAGAAAGTCCTAAACTTGTGTGGGCAGCTTCTAGGGAATTTCTACCATCTATTGTAGTCAGACTTATTAAACAGAGCAAAATGTCATCTCATACACAGTATGACAAGACAATATCTACTTCTTTGTCTAGGAAATGACAATTGGGATGTGATTCCCAGACCAGAAGGCCCCTTCCCCCACCAATTCACCCGTCTGAGGACAGATGCTGGGAATCAGATTGCAGCTACAGCATATTAGGGCTCACATTTTCGTGGTATCCACAAAGCATGCTGAGCTTCCACAGTTGTGGTTTCTATACTTAAAACAGAAGGTCCTAGTTAATTTGACTGCCCCGAGTATTTTTATACAGTGTTAGCAATTAGGAACTGAATTAAAAGTAGAAGAATGTCTGGTTTTTGTACACTTTGTTCTAGAATATTTCCTTAAGATTGAATTCTCTCATGTAGTAGCTCTGTTGCTTACCCTGGCAAGGCATGGGTGCTTGCAGAGATTTGGATGACAGCACTCCCAGGCTTGTGAGCTTCCCTTACGCCAACCTTGGCTTATACTTATATCTGACTGTTCACATCAATGGGACTGTGTGAGTAAGGATGTTTATTCACCTGTTTATTGGATTGGGGTTCCTGGGCTACATCTGGGTCCTGACAGACTCTATCTGGCATTGTTGGGGCTGGCTACAGCATAAGATGAAAAGGTCATTGCTGCAGGGAATGGATTGCCAGATGGAACATGGCTCTCACCTTTGAATTCCTACTACTACTGACATATCCCTGATACAGCCTTTGAAATGAAAGTGAAGGGCAGAGCAAGACTCACTTCAGTATATTTGCACAGCTCTCTGAAGCCCTCTGATTAAATATATGACAGACATATGAAATATTTTTTTGTAATTTGTATTATAAAATCTGCCTTTTCAGATCTGTGACGAGAAAGTATCTGTTTAATAATGCAGCCTATAATCAACAGGAAAGGAAGAAAAGAAAATTGTAACAAATCTGTCTATTTTGGAGAGCACTTCTGCCTAACCGGGATCCAAAAATCTGATAGGAAAATGCACACAAGTACAGCACAGGACTGCTTTATCAGCTTTATAAAAATCCTTTCAAAGGCAATGTGAGCCTTTCAGTTGGTCCCAGCGGGTTTTGGGATAGGGCAGGATGTGGGAAGGTGAGTCCTGACACCACATGAGGCCAGACTCCATGTCAGTGTCTTCAAACTGCAGAAATACTCCCTTGGTGAAGGTTGTACTTGTAGTCCTATCCTGGCCAACCTTGAGCCATCTTGCTAAACTAAACTGATGACACATCTGTTTGAGATAAGTGGGTATAGAATATTCCGAAAAGCTGTCAGACTCTGACACAAAGATGATGGTAATTCCAAAACTGTCAGAAAGGTATAATTTTATCTTTATAGCTTTAGGTAGCAACCAAGATAAAGAATCCTTCAAATGATGTGCATGTTTAAAATTATGAGTAGCTGTACTGATTTCAGTCAAATCTGCATTTAGGTTGGTAGCCACATGTTTGCAGCATAACAAGAAAGCAGACAAGCAAAATCTTCTTGTTTCATCCACTTTCTCTCCCCCTTCAAAATAATGTAGATCTGACTGTTCTGAGCACAGCCCTTGGGGTGGGGAAGGTGAACTTACTCAGATTTCTATTATCTTCTGACCAGTTTAAGTACGGTAAATGAAGAACAGAGATCTGGTGAGCAACTATGGAAAAATGTGAGTAAGAAAGCAATTACATGGGTTATTTTTAATTTCCAGCTATCCCTTTCTTTTTGAGGATTTTGGATGAAAAGTTGCACCAAGGGGGCTGAAGGGTTGGGCAGAATCAAGAATTTTAAGAGCCAGAAAAGAATTCCTGACAATGCTGCCTACAGTTGTGACTACCCTAACAAGTACCTGTCCCCATGGCATTGCTTCAACAGGAGATGAGGAGAGGCTGTTTACCTGGCTCCTGTTTATTCTCAGTACACACTCATGTGTCTGTGTGGCTGGAATGACCTTGTTTGAATTAACAAGTTGCCAGGGTATGAATCAAAGGATAATTGTCATTGCTGCCAGTGGTACTAAACAGACCTGAGCTATTAATTCAAGACAAATGGGAGAAATGAGTAAACAGAAAGTTTACTGGTGTACGGAAACTACAGGCCTGAATAGATGTTCTGTGTTCATTGTATTTCAACTTTACTGCTTTGCTTTGATCATTTGAAATTACTACTGTTTTCAGCTGGAATGTAGAAAATACTAAACCTACACGATTAATTATGTATTCAGATTTTTAAGGGACAGTGTTACAGACTTTGTTCCTCTGCAACTTGTTTTTAGGTAGTCTTTGTTATATGGACATAATTTAAATAACTAACATAATAGAATAATTATATTTCCCTGTTTAATATGTTACAAAGAAGCCAAATCCAATGTGCTGTTTGGTAGGAACCCCTCTGGATTTGAATCCTAAGCATGTCTTAAGATTTAGTATGTCCCACAGGGACTAATCATCACTAAGACTATGTCCCTGGTCAGGGACAGGGTTTGCAAAGACATATGAAGGCAGAAAATGAGAGGGGGGGGAGAGAGAGAGACACACACACAGCACTCCAGAAATTACCAAAAGGGTTCCTGAAACAGCGAGGGGCTGGGGGCAGCTGGCAAATTCCTAGCAGTTAGAATAAAATAGTGCTAGGGTCATTAATGAGACTCTTCCTGCAAAACACTGCTGAAACTGGGGGGATACTACAGCAGACTTAGAGGGCATAAGGAAATTTAGTCCCTGTGATGATGCTTTCCCTCCCACAGCCCATGTCCTGCTTCCCTTCACTGCTCCCACCTCATGGGAGGCTGCCCACAGCTGTGGGGCCAACACAGGTCCTGGTTGCCAGAGCATGTAAGCACCCTCGCAGGATTTCACCCAGTGGAGACTGAAGTCAGGGGAAGTAGAGAAGGAGGAATTCTTCTCTTGAGATGTCCACATTATATTTTACATTATAATAGAAATGTAGTCTTAAATGCTACAGGACCCTCCAACCCATGCTCTACTTTGCTTTTTCCTTTCCTGCTCCTTTGACCCAATGCATTTCGATGTAGTCTGGCAATATGTAGTTCAAAGTCTGGAGAGAAAACTAAGGCTTGTGTGCAGAAGTGAGTATCTTGAACCCGAGCCTCAAAGCAGGATTACTGGCCAAATGAATGTTTTGCGGCTTTCCCATTTCAATGAGTCCACCCAGTTTCTCTCAGAGGGCTGAGGGGATGTTTTAGAAACATGTAAACATCATGCAGTTGGTAATGGAGTTAATGTAAACTCTATAGGATGTTTTATCAGTTGTCCCTTTGTTTAGTCTGGGAAGCAGAAGAAAAGGAGGAACAAAAAGAGTCCTCAAATACTCAAAAGGTTTCTCTAAAAAAACCCAGCAATGAACCATTCTACCTCTATTATGCAAATGGGGAAGGTTAAGGATTTAAAATGAGATGTTAATAAAAACTTTCTAACTCAATAAATAACTTGAACACTGGAAGGGATGGCCTATAGTGGAGATGCTACAGCATCATGCTGTGTTTTAAGAATGATTTAGCCAAAGGACTGTTAAGGATGGTGTAAAGTACTCGGTTCTTCTTCAAAGCAGGAGATGAATTGACTGAATTAATAATCCTTGTAATCCTATTCAACCGTACTTTCCTGTGGTATTGTAATCTCTTCAATGAAGTGATATTTTAATACAAATAAAGCAAAGAAGCTGCAGGACCTTGTGAAGCAATCCAATGCAATTTGATGTCTGTTTCTAAGGGTTGTTTCAGTTATGGTAGTTCAAAGTCCTAATTCTTGCCCCATTCATAAAACGATTCACACTTGTTTTGCCATTTAGGAAGTCAACTTTCACTTCTCTGGAATCTATGTTGATATTTAATTTCTCTCAACTGACTCTCCAAAACCACCGAGTGATTTAGTACTGAATTTTATCCTAGAAAGGAACAGTCCCTTAAATTACTGTTTTTCCTCCTACACAACAAGTAACTGTATGTCACACTTGTTATCTTTGTTTGTGATTGCTTTTTATTCATATTTTATTCATAAGATTCTTGCTTTGAAACACAGGGTGCCCGTTACTATTTGAGGTTGTGTTACTTGAGCCACCACTTTTAATTGGCTACAGTTTAAAAATACTATGAAATTCTATCTATGTCATCAAGCTTTAATTACAAAAAAAAGTTCATTCTCCTTTTCTTCATAGATGCATTTGCAGCACTACTTGCTACTTGAATTTAATGATTCATCTAAAAAAAAATTGCATCTCCCTCGCCTTGCTAACTGGCTGTGTGATCCTATGATAACTGATTGACAACTTAATTTCTCATGGGATTGAATTATTTCTCAGAAGGACTGATTGAGAGCCTCGTAATGCTCTGTGTTTCAGATTTCACTCATGTGCCATATTCCTTGACTTTTAATTAAGTTAATTTTTCTTTACCCAAGTCTTCCATAACTCTCCTTAAGAACAAGTATGCTTTCAGAAAGCTTATTATTACATTTATCTTGAGACATGGCTGTCTTTGTTTTCATCATGTAGTGCTGTTCGGGGGTTTTTTGTTGACCATTTAAGAGGTCTGTCAGAATGAACCAAAAATAGTGCAAATGCTGTAGTGTAGATGTTTCAGTGCAGCACCTAACAAAAATGAATCTTACATCGGTAAGATCAAAAAGTCAGTTTGAGAACGTGGAAGAGTACTTGTTGGGGGACAGAGACCTTAAAAATATGGGCATAGAGTAGCCGGGAAACAGTGAAATCCACAGGGGTACCAATTAATCTTTAAGGATCAGGCTTGAAAAATACTTGTATTTGGGTATGTTACTTGTAAGTACCAAACAAATCAAAACTGAAAGGCATCACATCTGTTTGTACCTTCATGTGGATTGTTTGATTCAGTGCCTTGCCTGAAAAAAATCGAAGTAATAAATCTCTTGTCAAAATCCGTAGGGTTAAAAGCTGAGCTACAGTGGAGGAATAAACTCGTATTGGAAGATATATCACAGAAAACTTTGACATGTTTTCTTCATCATTAGTTGCAGCAGGAGAAAATGATACTGTGAATCTTTTGGTGTTCTCAATATAAATTATGCTTCAGAGATGAGGTGAATGCCATGCCTTGCTCCCAGGGAATATACAAACTCAAGCCCAGGGCTTGCAACTGATCTTGCACAGATGAACTCGAGCTCAGTTGCAGCAGCTTATTGTCTCGATGATCCTCTTTGCCAGCTTAATGTTCCACCCACACACTATCAGGTTTGAGACTGAAGCCAAGCAAACAAGCTATGCACACACTGCCTCTTGTTGCTGGGGAGTCCATTGAGTGTGCCAGCAGATAACATATGAAAATACCTTTGTAGTTTTAAAACACAAATCCCATTTTTTATCAAACCTGAGCCACTTAAAATCCTTCACCTTAATTGTCATCATGGTCAGGGGTGCTTTTCCCAAGAGTTTTGTAAACTGGAGTTACTGGGTCTTGGTCAGGTTCAGAGGCATGCCCAGCAGATTTCTGGTGTGACTTCCTTTTGGCATGGGCCTGAGCTCAGTGAGCCAGGTAACACAAAGCTTGTTTGTCTACAGCAAGCATTTTAATACGGTTTAGTCGCATTCAAGTAACTTGGCATTCAGCTTAAAGCTATCTTGCATACCATGGGGCTTTACAGTGCCAACAAATAGGCTCAAGAGCTGACACATCTGCACCTATGTTGTTAGACTCAATAACTTGTTTTTAAAAACTATGCAACCTTCTAATCTGCCAGATGCCAAACTCCGTACAAAAATCTGGAAGAATCAGAGTTGATGGGAAAGTAAGGATTTAACACCTCCCAAACGGACTGACTGGTTTTAGTTCTCAGTGTGAGTTGTTTTGCTGGTTTTGAGGTGACTATCAATATATAAGGCATATCAGTCCAGGAAGAGCACCTGCTGGCAGAAACAGACCCATATCCACTTGGTTAGGGGGATAGGAACAGCCATGTACAGCACAGGAGGACTGTGTGAGGGACCAGCGAAATGTCTATCAGGAAGAGGGAGAGGAGATATTAGCTAATGGTGTCCCAGATATATCTGTGTCTGAGTACTGAGACCACGGGAACTGATGTGTTAATGTGCAATTTCAAATATGTTTAATCTAAGGCTGTGCTGTTGCTGAAAGGTATGGCCTTTCTGATCCCCATGTCTCGGGGATTTGCTCTGGCAGCAAGTGGCCGATGTGACTCACTTCCCCCCACGGGACCACTGCTGTGGCAAAGGGGACAGCAGGAACACCGGGCTAAGGGTGTGCAGGAAAGGCAAGTCTGCTTTTACAGGCAGCTGCATAGCTTTAGGAAGCCGTACCTTAAACCCAGTATCCTGTCGGTGACAGTGACCGGCCTTAGATAAATTAAGGGAAGACATAAGACTCTGAGGCAGGTAATTACGGAGTGACTTGCCCTACAGGCACTGTCTGTCATTTCCCCCAGTAGCGATGAGTCTGATGTTTGCCCTGTGTCTTATCAGGACTTTTGTGCTTTAAATATGTTTTCCAGTTGCAACTCTAGATATTCTTGCTATCTGCACACATATCTAATTCCTACTGAGTCTTCACAAGCCTCCCTCCTCGCTACATCCTGGGGCGATGAATTCCATTGAGTTAATAGTCCGTGGGCTGGTGATGGTGCGCGGAGCGGTCCCGGCCGGGCACCGCCGCAGCTGCGGAGCTGGAGGCTGCGAGCGCTCGGCGCGCTGCGGCTGCCCCCGCTCGCGAAGCCGGAATTCACGGATTGCTGGACGAACTGTAAGGGAAAGGCTCGCGCCATTATTTTGCCGTCGGTCATTTTTTAATGACTTTATTCTTACAGTGCATAGAAGAGTGAAATTAGCGTAACTATTAGGGAAAAGTCTGGGAACTTTTTGCTTCAGTAAGGCCCCTTCAGCTGGCTTGTTGCTGGTAACGAGCATGGAGTTGCGGAGGCGCCGGCACGATACCGAAAGGGACCCACGGGCTCGTCCCGCCGCGGCCCGGGCCGAACGCTTGCTCGGGGCGCGGGACCAGGAAGGAGCCGCCCCTGCCCCTCACCTGCTCCCGGGCGGGCGGGGCGGCGCTGCCCGGCAACTCGCGCGGCAGGAAGGGAGCG
>VZRN01006818.1:1571987-1597762 GCA_013397935.1 Dasyornis broadbenti
CGGGACGGCGCTCTCCGCCGCCCGGCCCCAGCACCACCAGCAGTCCCCGCCGCCGCCGATGACCTGGACCAGCAGCATGAGCAGCGGGTACAGCAGCCTGGAGGAGGAAGAGTCCGAGGAGTTCTTCTTCACCGCGCGCACCTCCTTCTTCAGGAGGCCGCCGGGCAAGAGCCGCGCCGCCCCACAAGTAAGTGCCGTGTGCCGGGCAGAGGGGCGGCTGCGCCCCGCGGGGTAGCTGCCGCCGGGCCGGGCCGGGCCGGCTCCCTCCGGCTCGGCCTACACGTGTCCGCTGCCCCCTCCCCCACGGGGAAGGACCCGCGGAGCCGCCCGGACGGAGCGGGGAGGAGGCGGCCGGGAAGGACTTCCCTCGGCAGGCTTCCAGTGGGGCTCCCGGCGGTCACTGGAGGGGCCCCACCAGCGTGCCCCGCTCGGCAGCCGGGCCGAGGGACCCGCACTGCCCGGCGGGCAGGGGATGTGACCGGAGAGCGCTCGTTTGTGCGCTGAGGAACCGCGCTGCCGGCCCCGCTGCCGCCTCTGCGGGGCTCGGCAGGGTCTGCCTTCTCGCTCTCGCGGAGCTCTTTCCGAGGTGAATGACAGCCTCTTCAGATGGTTTGTTGGCAGAGAAGCCCTCTGAAGTGTTTAAGTGGCTTGGTTTAAGCATTCAGGCTCAGGCAAGTGAGACTTTGAAGTGAAGAACGATTAAAAACAAAGCAAAAACCCCGAACCAACTCCTTGTGTGGGCAGCGTTGAAATTTCAGTGGAGGACCTGTCCGACCCAGAGCAGTTATTAAACCATATAGGGTAAATGTCACACTTCTTTAGCTAAGCAGTCTATCCCCCCTCATTTCTCTCTTCCTAAAGCACAGGATCTCATTGTAGAGATGGCTGTGTCTTTGGAAACTATAAGCTAGCGAGCCTGCTTTGTTTATGCTAGTTCTTATTCACCTGTTCCCAGCAGCATCAGTGCCTTCTTTCTGTTCAGTATCTGATTCTTTCTACAAACTCTTGGTAGTTTTCCCCACTGGATTTCAGTGTCAGTATTACTGCTGCTATAGGGACCTGGTTATAAACTTGCTTTTCAAAGCCTGAAAACCTCAGCTTCCCCCTGGTCCACCTGTGGCACTTGTCAAAAAACATTGTTCACTGCCCACAGGCAGTGCAGCTCTAGGCTGTGTTCTGCTGCAGAAAGCCGATCGTGGTTTCTGTTTCTCTGAGGTTATGTTCCATTTGTGATTTGCTTAAAACTGAAACCCTCCAGCTGCCCCTCAGGAAACTCCTGCTCCCGTTTGAGGAAGTGTAAGAGCTCTCTTGAGCTTTAACTTCCTTTGTAAAGTTTGGCTGGGAGCTTGGGCACACCCTCTCTCTACACCTGAGCTTGGGCATTTGGAGCAAATAGGCCAGGACCAGCTGTGTATCAAGTCACTTCTCCAGGGTACTGCTCTTGACATCCCTCCTCAGTGGTTGGTTTTGTCTCATCCATTTTGAGTTGCAGCCTCCCACTAACCTCAGGTATTCTCTGGAGGGGGCTGAGTCCTGTGGAGTGTCCTTGAACTTCATCTACTAACCTATTTGACCATCACTGGCTGCCACTTGGCCCTTACAGGGGGGAGGATCCTGGTGTGACAGTACTGTGTGAATAGATACCTAACTCGTGTCTGCCTCTGTGTAGTTCTGTATCGTGATATGGGAGAAGGCCTATGTCTTGATTCAGATCCTAAAAACATGCACATCTTTATAATGCTATTGTGTGAGTTGTGTCGCTAAATATTAGCTGTATAAGTAGTAAATGGTGCAAATGTGTAAATTGTTGTGTGTGGTGTTAACATTTCCAAGCAAGGGAGACTGGAAAAAAAACAAAAAACCCCCCACAACTTAAAATTGATATTCTGCTCTAGTAATGTTTCCCAAAAGAATACTGCAGTGAGGTGTTACAGGGTAAATGTTTAAGTATGTATTTATTAAGCTGGAAAAAATTCATCTGTATTACTGACTCTGCAGCATCAGAAATACTCAGCTAGTGTTTCTAGTCATAAAGTTATTACCAGTTTCTCTCAACAGCTGATTTATAGAGAAAAGAAAAAAGTCTCCAAACAATGCTGAATGTAGATTTCAACAGTCATGTGGCCAGTAAGAGTGAGTTTCCCCTTCCAGCAATAACAGTCATAATAAGCCTCTTTGTAGGGATGAGGATGTTACTTTTGGTTTGTATTTGAGGTTTAGTCAAAAAATGCATACTATGTTCCCTTGAGCGAATAGAAAAGAGGGGAGCTGATAGTTATTGTTTCTGTGTCTTTCTCAACTACACAAATACTAAGTTTGGCAGTGTGAGTTTCTCTTCATGTAGAAGACTTCAAGTGCTGGCAGTTATGTTTATCCCTCTGTCTTAGCTCTCTCTGCCCCCTTTCTTGCAAGGAAGAAATGGTTTAGAGCATTTGGCTTGCAGCTGTGCCTGCAGAAAAACTCAGTACTAGTGTTTAGCCTTGTTTTGTATGGATTTCCAAAGAAAAGAAAGAAAAAAGGAAAGTCACTAGCTTAAGTAGTGAATTTTTGTTTTCGTTTAATTGGGCAAGGATGGGCTTACACACATCAAATTCTGCAACTGAGACAGGATTAATGAATTGATAGCAATTCCAGTGTAAAAATTTTGTGATAGTGTGTTTGGTCTTTGCCTAGGATGCCTAATCTCTAAAGTGGTTAAAGATTTAGACAACTCTCCCTCTCTACCACTTCTAAAAAAAATTGCAGCATAAAACCCTTGCAGCATATAGTAGGCAGTATGGTGTTTTGGGGTTGAGCAGTAGCCCCAAAGTTATTTCTTAAGCAAGAAATCTTAGGGCAGTGTGGATAAAAATGCAGGTTTCTTTATGCTATGTTATTGCTCCTGAAAATTTAGCTTTATTTAAGGTTTCTTATCATCTGTGTCTCTTGTAAAATTTAAGTGTCAGAGACTAGATAAAGCTCAGTGTGCCTGTGTTTTGTGTTTGCAATGAGTTATTTAATAAATGAAAAAGGCAGAACTGTATGTATTTTTGTCCTGCCAGTGTGACTACTCATGTGAGGTAAAGTTATCCATGTACATGGGCTTTTGCAAGATCAGACCCGTGCTTCTGCATGATCAAGCCTTTGGAAATTGTCCATTCCATGTAGAGAAAATACCAAAATAAGATGTTTGGCAAACTTTTGAAAGCTGACCCCTATCTCTCCCTGTTTCCTCCCGCCCACCCCCCATCCTTCAGGAAAATTGAAAACAGTCATGCCTGCTGCTGCAAGCCCTACCATGTGCTGGAGGGATGTGCATCTTCCTGTGTATGTTTTCTGCGCTTTCCTTCCACACACCAGTTCCTTGAATTATCCCACTTTGAGCAGGGTCAATGTAAATCCTTGCAATACTTTTCCTTTCTCAGGGGTCTTGATGGACACTGGCTTTTCAAGCATTGTAGGTGGCTTGTTCCAAGCCATGCTGAGTCCATGTCTTCCATCAGAATGACTGCAAAAACCCAAGGACATCCCTGTACTTGGTTCTGCCTGCTCTGTGTTTGAGGGCCCCTTCCACTGTAACAGTAAGGGTTAGAAACATGAGAAGAGGCTGTGGTGAGGATCTCTCTCTGCCCTTACGTGTGAGGGATCTGTGAGAGAAGACACCACTGTGCTTTGAGAAACCTTGCTTTGGAAGCTGGCAGTGCTATGAAGGTCATGGATCTGAGCTGCTAGAAGAGGGCCAGTCCTGCAGCTTGTGTTCAGCATCTGAATCGTGAATGGTTTGCACACAAATTGTGAGAGCATTCTGGTTGATGTCTCATATAAAGTGGCTTGGATATAGGAAGTTTGACGCTTGGATGCTGCTCTGCTCTTTAGGAAAAAACCCAAAACACTGCTGTGTGTTTTTGCTATGCTTTTCTACCATTTCATATAGGGCTGTGTAAAAGTGTTTGCAAGAAAAATGCAATTGCTTCTCTTGGCAATTTCCAGAAATGCACGTGTTCCTTCTGCACCCAAGAATGTGCTTATTGCCTCACTGTCAGCACTGGTCCTTCCTTGTCTGAGGTCTGATTTCTTCCTGTCTCTTCCCCTTACTGGTCTTGAACTTCACGGCTTCCAGACCTGCTAAGTTCCTTCCCCTGCACCCTCACCCAGTGCCCCTCTCATGACATTGGCTTTGTGGCTGTCTTTTCTGCATGTCAGATGGATTTGCAGGTGTGGTAATGATGGTGAGAAAGGAAATTCAAAACAAAACTGGAAATGAACAGCAGATAAGAGCAGAGGAGGTGTAAAGGGGAAAGGCAAAAGGCAGAGTTGAAAGTTTCATCCCTAACTAGTCCTGGCAGGGTAACCAGCAATCTCTCATTTCACTGTTGGAGGAGGGGGTTTGAAGGGAAAGTTATAGCAAAGTTTTTTTTAATGGGTGAGCTGGTAAAGTGTGAAGAAGTAGGAAAAACGTCTGAGCACTGAAGCCTTTTTTAGGTCTCTTCCACATGAATTTGCACAGCAGGTCGAGTCATGTAATTGAGAGGGAGAGACCAAAAAAAGGGCATTTAATTTGGGAAGAAAACAGTTTCTAGTAGTAAAATGCAGTTTGTAGCTGCTCAAGTCTAGTTAGGATGTCTTTGTGTTACCAGTGTCCGTTATTAACGTTTCACGTTGTTTGGCCATTACAACTCTTCCTGGGTTTCCTTTCAGTAACATTCCCTAGGGAAAATGGCTCTTCTGACTACCAGAAAAAATGAGGTTTCTAATTATAGGCTTGCTTTGGAGCCAGAAGGTTTAGGTTTATGTTTGACATGTAGTCGTGAAACTTATTTTAAAAGAAGCAACTAAAAATATCCAGTAATGTTTTGTTCTTTTTTTTTAATCCATTTGGCAGTCAGTGAATATTATGGCATAAACATTGTCACAACTGAAATACTTGAAAGTTAAGAGCTGGAGGAATGAGTGGGGTAGAGATTGTGTCTATTTTAAGCACACATCACTGTGACAGTAAACTAGCGGTCCTTATTTTGTGTTTTTTGCCTCACTCTTCTCTCGGAGCACTTGGTGTGCTGTGCATGCATCAGTAACTTGGAGGGCTTGATGGCCATTTTGTGGTGAACTCCAAGTCCCCTGCTGGTGTCTGACAGCCTCTGGAGGTGAGATGAGATTTATGCTCTATGCAGAGGATGCTAATTGCTATATGCTGGTTTATCATCACAGTTGGTTCTTGGAATCATCGGTTTAAATTTTGAGGACTTAACTATATGAAATGGTAGCTACTAGCGCATGCAAAAAATTAAGAAACATGTTTAGGAGAGATGGATTAATGTACTGTCCTAAGCAGAGTTCAAGTCACTATAACATCTAATGAGTGCTGTTTACATTCAGCAACTTAAGTGCCATGAGTGCAGCACCAGCAGCAGGTAGTATTCAGACTAGATGAGTAACTCTTAACCTTTCCATTGTTTTCTTTAGTCTGTTGTATTAATACTATATTAAGTGCATCTCAGGCAGTTGCTTCTCTGTAAACTCTGGGAGCACAAACAATGTGTTATTACCTTTGTTACTGACAATTATTTAAATATCACAGATAAACACTGATTTTTTGTTTTTTAATTTTTTGTTTTTTTTTTTCATTTTGTTGGAGAGAAAAAAGGTCTTTGATTCACCTATCAGAGCCTTGGAGTACAATAGCTAGGTTTCACATTGGTAAGATCAGAAGCACTTAGTAAGTGTGGGTATTTTGTGAATTAAGTGATATAATTGAGTTGGGATAATTGTGTAGCTTTAAGTGCAAACTGAAGGGCAGAGCTGTGGAGTTTCACTGAAGTCAGGAAGTATTGGGCACCTATAACTTTATAGTCCAAAATGTTTAGACTTAGGCTTCTTTAGACACATATGAATAGACATGCAGACATAAGGAGTTTTCTTTTCACTGAAGAGTCTGATGAATTCAGGAAAGTGCTCTGCAGAGCAACAGAACTCAAGATCATCTCAATTCACTAAAGAGATTTAAAAAAAACCAATAAAAAGTTACTTAGAGAAGGAGAAAATTTTATACCCCCTTTTCATGAGCTGTTATTTCAACTGTAGATTGGTGTGTAAGAATAATATCAGAATGACCATTTTGGAAGAGGATCTTGCTGATTAACATTTAGCTATTGCAAGAACAAAATTATGATGAAAAACTAAAGTAGAAACTGATGCCACAGTTTGTCTCTTCTTTAAGAAGTCAGTGGCACTGGTGCTGGATTAAGAGTAGCAAACACTACTGGCTCATGGGTCAGGCACAAAGGATCAAAGTGAATAGGGTAACATCAGGCTGGCAGCTGGTCACTCATGGAGTTCTTCAGGGCTCCATCCTCAACCCAGAGCTCTTCCACATCTTCATTAATGACTTGGATGCAGGACTGGAAGGAATATGAAGTGAATTTGCTGATGACACTTAATTGGGAGGAGCTGTTGACTCCCTCAAAGGCAGAGAGGTGCTGACAAATTAGAGAGATGGGCAATCACCAACCATACGAAGTTTAACAAGGACAAGTGATGGATTCTGCACTTGGGATGGGGCAACCCTTGATGTACGGACAGACTCGGGAATGAGGTGCTGGAAAGCAGAGCTGTGGAAAGGGACCTGGGGTCCTGGTCAATGGAAATCTGAATGTGAGTCAGCAGTGCCCTGGCAGCCAGGAAGGCCAAGCATGTCCCCGGGGGGCATCAGGAACAGCATTGCCAGCTGTGCATGGGAGGGGATTGTCTTGCACTGCTCTACTGTGGGGTGGCCTCACAATGAGTGCTGTGTGCAGTTTTGGGCAATGTAAGGAAGATATTGCCCAAAACTGTAAGGAATGGGCACAATATAAGGAAGATACTAAGCTATTGGAGAGTGTCCAAATGCGGACAACGGAAGATGGTGAAGAGCCTGGAGGGGAAGCTGTGTGAGGAGCAGCCGCAGTGACTTGGTCTGTTCAGCCTGGAGGAGACTGAGGGGAGACCTCATTGCAGTCTGCAGCTTTCCTGTGAGGGGATGTGGACGGGCAGACACTGATCTCTTCACTCTTGTAACCAGTGACAAAACTTAAGGGAATGGCCTGAAAGTGTCTGGGGAGGTTCAGGTTACGTATCAGTAGAAGGTTCTTCACTCAGAGAGTGATTGGGCACTGGAACAGGCTCCCCAGGGAAGTGGTCACAGCACCAAGCCTGACAGAGTTCAAGAAGTCTGTACTCTCAGGCACATGGTGTGATTCTTGGGGTGTCATGTGCAGGGTCAGGGGTTGGACTTCGATGATTCCTTTGCGTCCCTTTCAACTCAGGATATTCTATGAGTCTAAATAAACTGATTAACAGAGAATTGTAGATGAAGTGCTGGGTGTGTAATGCAGTATTTGCTTGTGACACTAGACTAGTGGGACAAGACAAGTAACATAAGCTTCTGGAAGAGAGACATGAGAGTGACAGGTTTCTTGTTCAGCTCTCCTCATGGATAGGCAGATAAGGCCCTGGGGACTTCTGCAGGTAGCACATCATCCATACTTACATTTAAAAAAACCAAACCATATTATGTATATATGTATATAAAATATTTAGAGTTATGTATATATATAAAATCTAACATGCACACATATGGATTTGTACGTTTTAAGACCAGCAGTCCCACAGATGTTAGAGGCATGCCCTGATGGGGCTGAAGCTAACCCAGTGTGCTGTCATCCCTCCACTTTCAGTGCAGCGCTTATCTGACTGCAGCGTTGTCAAGCCTTTGTATGGGTTCAGGTGCCTGTAACAAAGCCTGCACGTTTTCTGTAGACAGGTATAAATTGACTTGGGGTGAGTAATTGCCGCTTTCCTTATGTTTTTTTGGCATGCTTGCTTTTCTGTGAGGTTGATGAAATACTGCAGACGGTTTTGAGGAGAGTGCTTCCTATGCAGACATGTATTTGGCTATGCTAAGTAGCCACATGATTTATGTAGCAATTAAGAATGCTTTCTAGTTACTCATCTGTGTGTGTGTGCTGGAGAGGAATATGTGTTCCTGTATGCAGAGGAATCTGTGCTGTGCTGAAAATAATAGTGAAAACAGCAGTGGTTCATCTGCCTCAGAGGGTGCATCAAACATTGGTGTTGGGTACATAGGAATACCTGGTGTGCAGGTTGTCAGCTTCTCTGTCTCACTCTTTACCCACTAAGTAATTGTGGAAAATGCTGTTTGCAAGTGTGTTTCTTTTAGAAATTATATAAAATAGTACACTAGGGGCAAATTACAGAGGCAGTTGTCTCTAATCTTTTATGAGTATTCCTGTTGTCCATAATTAGGACTGCTTTTATTGTGATCTGTCCCCTCATTGATCCAAGGTGTGGTCAAGTGCTTGGATGCACATTCTATATTGTAGTCTATGGTAGACTCTTCCTCATAGTTCAGAGTCCTTGCATCTTGTGTTTGCAGTACACAATCAATACAGTCTGATAGGTAATAATAAAAACCGAATATCAAGTGCTGCTCTGACTGAAGATATTAGTTTGCCAAATGTTTAGGTGCTTAATTTTATTTCTGCTGAAGCAGGAATCCCATGATTTGACTTGTCCCCCTTGAAGCAAAGTTTGTAATAGGACAAATTTGTTAATGCTTCATAAGTAGCTTAACACCTTTATTGACGGCTAATAACCTCTGTTGTAGAGGACTTCCTCTCAGTGACTTCTTATATACAGTTGTGCTTCGATCACACTAGCCTGTAAACTTGAAAGGGTTTCGTTCAGACGTTTCATTTAGAGCATTACTTTTCTCTTAGTGGGTTCCTCTTTTCTGAAGAATTGGGCTCCTCAAGATCAAAGCCTTGCTCATCTTGCTGTTTAGTAAAACCAGCAGCTTGATTTAGTGTGTTCATTTAGATACATAAGCTGAGATTGTGGAAGTATTTTTGTTCAGAATTGCTCATTTAATTCTGAAATATTTTCACAGTTCATCTGAGAATCATCTGGTAAAGCTATGTAAACTCCAGCAACTGCTCTAGGAATTTCAGCTTGACCCATTGCAATTGTGTGTACAGTAACTGGCATATTTTTTTGGCACTGCCTGAAAGATGAAGAATTTGATGGTTGTGTATTGCATAATGGGAGAATTGGCCTGCATTGTTTATCCTCATGTTTGAAATGAGTAAGTTCAAGGTTCAATATTATTCTGAGATTCGCATAAGAGTCTGTGCGAATTTTCACAATAGATGTAATTTGAACTACTATATTAGAATTTTTTATGATGTTATTGATGTGTGGAAATGTTATGTAATACAGACATAGACAGGTATCTTGTGTTACCCTTATGACAAAACGCGTAAAAAACCTCAGTCCTGTGTTTTTGCATCTTTTATTAGCTTGCAAGTAGTAGAAAAGTTGACAGGTGGCAATTGACCTAGTCTGTGCCTAAAGTGCACAGTAGGGATGTTCTGTAGCCAGCTGCAGGAGCTGATCTCCCACCTGTCCAGGCTGGTGACTTAAAGAATGGTCAGCACCTTTTTTGTTACCTTGCATGTGTGTTCAACTTGGAAAAGCAGTGGAGAGAGAGAGGGCTTCTGCAGAAGCATTTCTGGATCCGTCAGCCTAGACCGTTGAACTTAAATGTTGAAGACGAAGGAAGAGAAATATGAGCATGAAGAAAGTTCTTTTTAATCCTGTCAAAGGTGCAGGCACCCCATTTCCATCACCAGGAGTACCTTGATCCAAAAATTAGACCCATGTGATGGCTGTGGTATAGCCAGGGGTAAATACTGTGATAAGGGGGTGCTCCTGCAAACTGCTGAAATAAATCCCTAATTCTCCACGTGGTATGGACCTGGCAGCTGAAAGCTAGAAGTAGGTATAGCTTTTATATATGATAGTTAAGGAGTGAAGGAGGAGGAGAAGGAAGGAATCTTTGTGTAGAAGACTTGCTCCATCTCTTACAGAATTGATACTATGAGCACTTACCAACTGCTGAGAGCAAATTGAAGTGAATTGTCCTGCATGCATGTGAGGCTTGGGAAAAGTAATTTGCGATGGGGAGTTGATTTGTGACTGTTGTCTTTTAGGAGCTCTGATGGAAAGAAGGAAAAGAAAGTATTATATCTGTCCTGCTGTAAGTGCAGGCTGAAAAATTCCTGTTCGTATTTCCGCACATAGGAGTGATGTCTTATGTCCTGTGGAAAAATCTACAGTTTAATCAAAAGTTCATACTTGCGGCAGTTGCTGCATTAGGTACCCACACTGGGAGTGCTGGCAGTGTAAGAACAGCAGAGTCAGCAGAACATGAGTTGTGCAGGCAACCTGCTGCAAGCAGTAACCAGACTCCCATGTACTCTGCACAAGAGAAATCTGCTTTATTAAGGGGAACTTGATCTTTCATTAAAGAAATCTTCTGGTCATGATACTCACAACTTTCATGGAGCCTAGCTTAGCACAGTGTTGCTTTTCTAATGCAGTGTCTACATTCATTTGCAACTCTAAAATCTTATTTTCTGTATTTACAAATGTATCCAGATCTTTGAGCTAATTTTGATGTAAAATCTAATATTAAGGAGAGTTTGCAGTTTTTGCATGAGTTAGCATGTCAGCTTAAGATGAACTTGGAATATTTAACTTGATATTCAGGGGTGCTTTAGTTGTTGAATTAAGGGAATACCTTTTTCCCTTTCCAAGAATATGTGATACAGAGTGATGACTAATGACAGGAGTCTTAATTCTTTCTGTAATGAAAATCATTTAGCTGCATTTAGACAGCCCAGTAGGTGGATCTCAGGATCTAAGTAAATGGATTCACAGTAGCTAGTTAAGATAGTCTTAGGGAGTGGGGCTGTTGTAGGCTTCAAAGACTGGAATATCTTTTGTTGTATTTGGTAATATAATTTAGTTATTACCCTGGGGAAGTGACTCTTAAAATACTGAATTACTTCAGTTACCTTTTAATTCATTGTAGTGGTAAGAGACTACTGCATGTGCATATGGATGCCAGAGGAGACCGCAAAGCTTCTGGACATCAGTCAGATAAACCTCTGAATGGGATCATCACGTTCCATTTTTCTGTTCTCGTTGAATATAAAGTTGAATTTATTTATGTGAAGAGTTGCCTTTCTGAAGTTTTTTCTTTGGGCTCTATGACTGTGTAAAAAATTATTCCTGAACAATTTCCTCACCCCCCCACCCTCCCTATTTTTTCTTCAAGGTCCTGGCCAAGCAAGAGCTTGTTTTATTCTTTGAGTACAAATTACTTTCCCTTCTTCTTTAAGACTGAGACTGACTCACACTGCTGTGGCTTATAACAATTATAACAAGAATTGCTGATAAATCTAAATACTTTCTCTAAGCATTCTCTATATCAACTGCATAGTATGCTTTGGGGTCTGATTTGGGCTTCATGGGAACAAATTTGTTTTCATAGAAATTGGAAAATGGTATTAGTGTTCAGCTGACCATGTGATCTACTACTCTGAACTTTTATTGGTCCCTTGCTTGACTAGGAGGTATTTTTACTGCTTTAAAGATAGTATAATGTTAGCAAAATAAAATGCAGTTCAACTAAAACCACCATGTTTTAATTAAAGTGTGCGGAAGAAAATATTTTCTGAGACTTTTAAGTCTGAGCTGTAAATTACAACTTTTTTCTTGAGTCAATATTCAGTAGACTGTTGTCAAAGAGTATAATAATTGGGAGATTGTTCTTATTGCTAACTCCGACCTGTGAGCCAAAGGACTTCATGAGGTAGGTTTAACTGTGGGTTTCTGGTTTTTTGTTGCCATGATCAGAATTCTTGATCTGTAAAATGAAGCAGACATTTCCTGTGCTTGGTACAGTGACGTTTTTATATTCTGGATTAGAGTGGGTGCCAATTAGCCAGCCACTGTTCTACCCTTCACAGGAAAGACAGTTCCTACATCTTAGACCTGATCACAGCGTATATAACGTGATCCCAAATAAATACCTAGTATTTAGGCAAGATGGAGAACCAGTGATGCTTTGTAAATCAAAGTGGCTCTGTTGCTAGCAGGGCATATTCCATCAGGGTTTCTCTTTTGGTTTGTTAAACCATAGGGCATTTGGGATTGCCTTAGAAGGTTTGTTATACAGAAGTAATTCCTGATGTAAACCTTTCTTCAGTTCTGAATAAGAATGGAGCTGTCTGTAAAACAGTAACCCTGAAGAAGTGTCCAGCTCGCAGAAGATCAAGTAAGTTGGCTTGAAACATGCCATGTTGTGTAATACACATTTTTTTTGTCTTCTTTATGATCACCAAACCATAGTGAGGTTCCTGGGAGTTTAATTCTGTGTTTTGTCACCAAAAAGCTACTTTATGCTCATCTGTGCCTGAGATGAACTTGTGAAGTGCGTTTTCTGGTGGCAGGTATTGGCAGCACCCCCTTGTTTTGTCTCACTCCTGTTCGGTGTCCTTGGTTTTCAAGTTGCTGATACCCTGTCCCCCAATGACAGCAGTGGGCATGGGAGCTTTTGGGAGAAGTCTTATACCTGCTGAGCTGAATCCTGTGGAAGAATTAATTTTCTTCTCTTGCTATGCTCCCCTGGAAGGGGATGCACTTAATATAAATGTTGAAGGATTTAAATAAGTTATAGATTATTCCAACAGAAGTTACATATTTAGAAGTACCCTTCTAAAGATCTTCTGCATTTGCTCAGTCATGGGCAAAAGTGTTTAGTAGAGTTATATCACAGGTTTTGTTTTATGGCTAGAGCTTGTGGGTTTGTCTGCACTGGCATCTGCTTTTAAATTGATTACATGTTCACGTGGTGGGAAGCTTATCTTGGGATGGGGGAACATGACTGTTTATATTGTGCTAAAAGGTTGATATGTGAAGTGAAACATCAAAGCAGTTTCTAATGCTCTGAACTTTGAAACTTACAGTTAATTTAATTAAAAGATAATTAAAGACACATCTTTCCCCACCCCTGAATGCAGACCCCAAATATTCTTCAAAGCATATTTGATTTTAATGATTTGGTGATTTCCTCCCTGAGGCTTTTTTTAACTTGCCACTGGTGTATAAAGATGCAGCTTTGAGTTGCAATGATAATAGACTATTAGTGCAGTAGGTGTTTGCCTCCTAAGACAGTAAAATGACATGTTCTGTGGAAGAAGCATGGCATTAAAAGAAAAATAATTCATAAACCTAGTGATTTTTCTCTAGCAGCCAAAGTTCATGATACAGTTCTTTTTTAGTGATTTATAGCTTAAACTAGCTCCTGAAGCAGCCTGGTAAACTGCATGGTATGGAATGCTAGCATGCCACACGTGGTTTTTCACTTTTTTTCTACTTTCTTCTTCTCTCCCCTCCCTTGAATTCTAATGAAGGGTCCTGTTTTAAAATGAGTTTGGCTTTAAAACAGCCTTTACGGCCAATGCTGGCCGTAATGTATTATGTAATACAGATTTACTGCACAACGAATCATTGTGAAGATGTTATGTGGAGGATATAGGATGGGAGCTCCATGCTACTTGTCTGGATTTAACAAGTAGTAACCTATATGTTTTCATCTTCAGAGATCAGATACAGTGGAAAAGAAAAACCTTTCAGAAGGCATTTCACATTTGGTAGTGATTGTGTCAGAAAGAGAAGGCAGTTGAGAGGACTATTTTTTATAATAACGATTACAGAAGCTGCATGATTAATACTAGCATTGGTATTTCTTTATGTTGTAGTTAGGGCATTACACTGTGCTAAGTGCAGTCATTAGAAATGTGGTGCCATTCCCTGAATATGGGAAGGAACTGCATTTTTTTAGGTACTTGCAGAGATCCTTTCTTGTTCTGGGTGCACTCCTGAGTAACACCCTGCTTGGATGGGGAGGTTGGACTAGATAATCTCCAGTGGTCCGTTCCAGCCTTACCCATTCTGTGATTTTTTTCCCTGTCCCCTTGCTGTGTGCTTCCAAATGAACCTCACTACTGCCCTTCCAGAGAAATCCAGACTTTGTTCTGACTGTTCCCAACACCCAAGTGAAAAAATCTGAGATATGGTGGGGATGCCCTGCTGAAACTGAGCTGGAGCTGGATGCCATTCTCTTTCAGATGTGTAACACCAGAACATAACTTTCCTGGGCAGCACTTGCTCTGTTCCCTCTTTATTGTTCTCATGGTTTCTGTGCAGTTCCATGGCTGCATGCTCACAGGGAGATCTTCTAACCTGCAACAGTTATTGGTTTGCTAATCCACGCAGGTTACCTGTAAATAGGTAGGTAGTGTTTTCTTTTGGGTTCGTAACTTCACCATATTTCACTTTTGGTGAAGCAGATGTTTGCAGAACATTTTGGTGAAAACACGATACACTAAATGTTAAATGTAAGTTGTTTAAGATGTAAAAGGTCAAAACACAGGCCTGGTGCAACTCAGAGCACTATTTTGTTTGGGTGTTTTGTAGAAAAGTGCCAAGTACAGCCAGGTTTCCAGCCTCCTAGATTTATCCCGTGAACCAAGGCGATGTCTCACAAGGTAGAACATGAAGGGATCATCACAGAACAGTTCATCCTGCCTCTGTTGGTCATGCCCTGTCATATCTCAGCCACACACGTACAAGGTAGATGCTGCAGGTTGAAGGCTGTTTTAGTGTGGCTGCCATCGCTTGAGCAGAGGGTGTGGTTCCACTGAAGCTTCAGATTAAACTAATTAAGGCAGGTTCTTTTTTTCAGATGTCTTTATTGAACCAGATCTCTGTGGTTGCAAAATGAACAGCTCTGGTGCTAGAGCAGATGGAGCAATGTGCAGATGGGGAGACTGACAGAGAGGGTGGGACCTCAAGAGGTTGGGCTTAGCTTGGGGAGTTGTGTTTTGGGAGGGAAAGCCTCTGCTGATGGTGCAGTGAAGACCTGCCTTAGAGTGGACAGATTTCTTTGCTGGATAGACATGATACAGGTAGGCAGAAGGTGGAGAAATCTGGGCTTTTTGGTTTTGTGTGGTTTTGGTTTGGCACTCTTTTGGGTTTTTTTTTGGTAGTTGTTTATGTTTGGCTTTTTTTGTTTGTTTTTATTCTTTTAATGAATAATAGTTCTGAAAGGAAGAAGGCAGTAGAACTTGCTGAATGGAAAATATAGTTTATGCTTTGGTATCTAACAGAAAGAAGGGCAGCAAATAGGATTGAAATGTAAACCTTGGATTTACTTGCAGGTTCTTGATTTTCAAAGTACACGCATTTGTGTATTTCTAGCTCTTTGTGTTTTCTGTGGCTTTAGAATCCTCCCTTAATTCTTACCTGTAACAGGTTTAACAGGTGAACTCATCCATTTAGAGAATAAAGTTGAGGGCACTATTTAAAACATATTGAAATGTATTTTAAATATTATGCCATACCAAAAGGTAACTGCACTCTTTCCTGCGCCTTGACCAACTTCAGTCTCCAGCTGTTTTAAGATTTTTCCACTGCACGTGTGAGCCTGTTAATGGAAATCTGGTGTTAGTCTTTTGCTTGTTACCTTGCTTGCCAGTTTTGAGGGAAGGTTGGAAGGGGTTTATTAAGCTGTTTGACAAATGTATCATCAGTATCTATTTTCATGCCCCTTCATAAAACGTTTCACAGCTGAAACTGCCTGTGGTAATGGTTGCTGTAATCAACCTTTTGCTGTGATTTTGTTTTGTTGTTTTGGGCTTTATGGGTTATGGCATGAACAGTTACTGCTGTTTTCACAAGTGTAAATATGGGTAGCTTTTTGGATGTAACTGCTTGAGAGGAACTGCTTGCTTCTTTTGCTGGATGGAAGACGGAAGAATGAAGATGAAGAAGCTACAGCGAGGGAGGAGGCAGCTGCTCTTGGCAGGTGGTCTTGATCTGCCAGTGGACCACTGGATGAGGAGGAGGAATGTCTGTGCACTCCTTCTGCCTTTCTTTAATCACAGAATGGCAACATTTGAGCATCTTGACTCCTGACTGTTTAATAATTTAATTTGTTTGTTTTAAAGAGAGAGGAGATCACCTGATTAGCATCTGGATGACTGGAAGGCCACATCACGATTCTTCTTTTCTCTGTTTTTTTTCTTTTTCTTTTTTTCTTCTCCCCTACAAGACTGATGGTAACAAATAGGACAGAACTCAGATGAGTAAGGCACTAGGATCACAATCATGGTAAATAGCAGAGCTGTGTATGCTATTAATGTAAGAAAAGTATGAAGTTTAAAAAATACCTAAAATGATACCTTATTACGTGGCAGATTAGATCTATTTTTTTACCTTGGTTGTTTTTATTGTATGAGACACAAGATGTTCCCTCCCTTCCTTGTTCTCTTAGATCTTTCCCTCACAAGTGTGTGAATCTACTTCAGGTACTTTGTTAAAATAAACAAGGAACAAGTATGGACAGTTAACAGTGGGCTGGGGAGCACCAGCAAGAGCAAAAGGACCAAAACCTGACTGCCACTGCCAAGACCTGAAAGCATTTGGTTGTTTTTTGGAGACAATCTCATTTTGTAACAGTCTCTGAACTCAGCCCTTGGATGAATGCAGTGCACTGGGACACTGAGAAATCTGTGTAAATACTTAGATTTGCGTATAATGAGTTTTGGTTCTGCCAGCTAGTAACATCTTTTAGGAAGTAATTGCAAAGTCCATTTTATTTTATTGAGACCTGAAAAAGGGAGACAATGGAATGGAAGAGCATGTGTGTATCTAGCACTCAGTAGTTATGGAGTGTCCTAGTCAGGGTGAGGAGACCAGGTGACCGTGCATGGCCTCTGTCTCTTCCTTCTTCCCTGGCTCAAAGGTTCTCTCTGTATGTAGCACCTATGTGAAGAATTGGAAGATTGCCCCTGGGCAAAGGGCTGATGTGAGCAGGTCTAAGCACCTCTGTGGGTGCTCTGGCTCACCGGGGCTGTGGCTGAGTGCCACTCCCAACGGGCTCTTTCCTTATGTCAGTGCAGTGTGCTGGCTTTGACAGGGAATTCCTGCCATGGCCTTGGGGAAAGGCCCTTCTGTTCTCCAGAGAGCTCTGCCATGACCAGGGTAGGGGAGGAGGCATCTGAGTGACCAAGCTGCCTGGAAAGAAAGGGAGAACTCTGAGTCAGCTTCTGTGCAGCTGAGGGATGCTGGGCTTGGGAGGAGGCTGTGAGCCCTGTAGTGTTCATTCCAGTTAGCAGTGCAGGAAGCTGGAGAGCCAGCATGCTGTGCCCCCTCTCTGAAGCGAGAGTAGTCCAGAGGACTCCTGCAACTGGAGCAGAAATTTGCACACACACTGGGTGCTGTGGGTGACCTCAGTGGGGCTGGTGGCCAGGTGGAGGTGGTGGTGTATGGTGCAGCAGTGCAGGTGTTGAGTTGGTGGAAGCTCTGAAGATGAAGGTGAGCTGATCTGGGAGGAATGATGAGTCCAGCCTGTTCTGTACAAACAGTGATGTTTATGAGAGCAGCTTAAGTATGTGGAAACGTGTGCAGGGGTTTTTTTGTCATCTTTTCTTCCAGTGGCTGTTTTGTTGTGTGTCAGGACTGGCTGGACTGGCTTTATGCTGATACCATCAACTTAACTTTTGTGTGTTCTTTTAAACTTCTTCCTTGGTGGCTGTGATGCCTGAAGAGGTCACAAAACAATGCCTGGCTGGATGCAAATGCTTTTCAGATGAATTTTAACACTACCACTTACCAGACACCTGTTAAGCAAGCCTGTTTATAAGCAATGATATGTTGGGTAGTTATTAACTGTAAATCCCTCCTGTTTGTTGCTTGGATGGTTGAGGATAGTTGCTGATAGTGGACAGGTGGTTAAAATACTTGTCCATGCAGAAGTCCAGCAACCACAGCCTAATACTAGTCAACTGACTTCCTTTGCATTATTAAGTGGATCTACTTGAGAGTTTAGGTGTAGTTTAAAAGTGAATTAGAAGGTCCTTTTGTCAGAATGTGACTGTGCTGGAAATAGAACTCAGTTTCTCCAGCAGCCTTTAGGATGCTTTGACTGTTCTTCACATAACTTGTTTGAAAGTAAGTGTAGAAAGCATAATTTTTTTCCTGAGTTAACACAACAGATAAGTGAAGTATATAGTAAGTATAAGAGTATTTAAAATTCGGATGTTGACAGACAGTGATATTGTGTGAAAGTGGGTAGGAGACTGAAATCTGTAAAGCTGCTGTCCACTAATTGCATTTTTGCATTGTATGTTTGCCAGTAAAAGGAAAAAAGTGCATCATTTAATTTTTGGCTAGACAGGCAAATGCAGACCAGTTGCATGGAAGTGTTTGCTCTGGCACCCTTCATTGCTTATGAGAGTCTTTGCTTATGACCTGAATTCTGGGAAGGTATCCAAGCCCTATGCAGGCTGAAGTGCTTATCTCTTGAGTGTTTTCTTTTCTTTTGCACAACAGAATACACAGACCTGCTTAGCAAATGCAGACCTACTTAGCAAATGCCCATGCAATTATGGCTCTGTGTTCTATTTCAAATTCTCCTCCTTCCCTGCCAAGGCTATGAAATTAAAGGTCTTGTTCTTCAGTTCCAGTTTGTTCTTTTCCTTTGAACCTTGTTAGTGTCTCTTTTATTCTCTTAGTTTGAAAATATTCTTTGTTAATCTTACGGCTTATTTTCAAGGTGACCTGTCATCTTACATTCATCTGTGGAGGGAAAATGAATTTTGTGAGCAAAACAAGTTGTATTCTGTTTTTATTTGAATAGTTGCACAATTAACATAAGTGCGTGAAGAATTTTTGCTTTTGCATCCATGTTACTGATGTAACAGTAGCCTCTTGCAAGAAGCTGCTATGAGAGTGGTGTTTCTGAAACTCTCGAACTCCCTTTTCAACGCTGCAAAAGAGTCATGTTGGCATAAAAGATCTGTGGTGTTCATGGAGAGCCCCTGGCTGGTGCCTGGGAAGGCTGGAAGCTCTTTGTGCATGGCACAAGTAGAAACATGGGTGGCCGAAATACGAGTGGGTTTGTGCTGTCTCTCAATGTAGTATGTAGCTGTTTCAAAATCAGTTGTTGCTGTAGAGGAGGTACAACTGAACACAAAACCTTGCCTGACTTGCTGCTTGTGGTAGGATCTCAAAACTATACTGGCCACCCATTTTTAGCTCTGTTTCCTACAGGAGTGACACTTCTATTCCCTCTCCTAGGCTTAGGTAATGTGTTGACTAGAACTAAAAAGGTCTTCAAACACGTAGATATTGAAGCTTCTACAGCTCTTTAGCTAAGCTGTAAGAGGGTTTGCAGAGGAACAAACCCTGCTGGTGCTCCAGCCAGAGGAAGGTCAGCAAATGCCATTTGAGACATCAGGGCAACAGCTCAAAAGACAAGCTGTACAATTCATACAAGGGAGAAGAACTTCAATCATAACTTGCCTCTTTGGGGCATCCTTGTGAAAGTGTCACGTAACTTAGTTCACAAGTAGATTGTATGCAAGATCAAGGCAAATGGGGCTTTATTAGTTTCTTTGCACGCAAACCACTTGAGGGTTTCTTGTTGCCTTTTCAGAGACTACTGAAAAGAAGAATTTTCAGTATTGAGTGGAGCTGATACTGTCCCTGACCTTGGGTCATTTGAGTCAGAAAATGTTTTTAGAACAGCCTTACTTTTTTAGAACAAAGGAGGACTGGGAAATTTTGAGAAGTTGGGTAAATAACAATGTGTTTGTATGGCCTGGAGCAGCCTGGACTCTTTATGGCAAGGAGTATAGCAGGAGCATTGTTCCACATTTCTGTCCTGGCTCTCCCTCTGGCATTGGTGGCACCCTGTGAGTCCTCAGTGTAGGGAAGGAAAATGGGCTGTGTCCACTGCTGCTGACTGTGGCTGTGTTGTCAGTTCTGTGTGTTTATCTAAAGAAGAGTCAGCATCTTAAGGGTGTTTACTCTCTCACACAGTGTTTGGCATAGTTCAGTTTGTGCCCTAGACAGACAGTCCAGGGTCTGCCTAGTTAGAGAAGGCAATCTGCTTTTGTGTCAAAACAGTGGAGAGCTGTGAATGCTCCCAGTAAAGAAGACTTGGTATTACATTTTCTCTGGACTCTTGTGTATTTATTGCAGTATAGAGGTTACCCCATTATCCCCTTTCCCTTTGGAGCGGCAGATATTCGAGTGTCCTTCCCATCCCTCAGTTCTGCCTCTCAGTGCTTGCTCTTCTGGAATAAAGTCCTTCAGGACTTCCTTCAAAGGGCTTTTTTAGCTGGGAAGCTCCTGAGGAAGATGCCCTCAGCAGCAGGTGTGTTCTGGATTCTGGCAGGATTATGAGTGCCTGCTTTCCCCTAACCATTCTTATCATGAGACAGATAAAAATGGACAGATGCATCTTTAATGCGTTTATAAACCTCAAAGGATTTGGCTTTCTTTTAAAGCAGGCATCTGGCTTTACATTTTGTACTTTATTTTCCCTTGGTTACTTGAAAATCACTGTGTGGTCCATACTGACTCTTCTCACCTTTTGCTGGGTATTTATTGGAGATGATTTCCAATGATGAGTGGGATTTAAGAATGATTTTTAGAAGTGATGTGGCTTATTTCTGCAGAACTAATTTTCTGGAACAGTTTAATCTGTCACTGGTACTCGAAATAACCCAAGATACCTTTTGTGAAAAATCTGCTTGTAGATCCATTCTGTGTTGTATGGCAGAGACTGAAAGGCTCTTCAACAGTCTGGTTCCCTCCAGATGATGCAAACACTGGAAAAATCTTTTATTAGGAGAAACAGATCAAATATATCTTCATACTAATCACATCTGTGTTTTTTAGAATAAAGCAAAGGGAATGGCATGTTTTGGTCTTTGCAATTCTCTGACCTGAATAAGTTTGTTTGTGGTGCTTTGGGTTGTTTTTTTCCTTAACCAACAGATTGTGTAAGAGGGACCGGGTTGAGAACTTTGTGATTTCTAAGCAAAATATTTGATACAATCTTTTGTATTTTGAAAGGGAAAAAAGTTTTCATTTTGGAGTTCATGTAGGACATAGGATTTAGTCGTATATGGTAGGCACTATACGTCAGAATAGAGAATGCTATGTTTTCTTAATCTCTTTGCTGCTTTTACCACTTCTATCTTTGCAAAACAGGATTCTTTTGGAGTTCCTTGTTATTGTAAGCAGCTGATTACATGTCTTAGTTGGCACATGCAAATTGCTCTGTCCTTAGCTGCAAGTTGATAGGAAGCATGTTAAATTCTTACCTTAGTCTTAATTGTACTCTGGGATGTCAGTAAACTGATAGGCTGTTGAGGAAAGCTGGAATATTTGTAGTTTCAGTAAGAATACCTTAAAGTGGGAAAGTAGTTTTGAATAACATAACAGAATATTCAAGTTTGTCATCTGGTAAATTTCAGTATCTTTTGCATTTCTACCTCTTACACAGATGCTTCCTTTCTCACTGAGGATGTCTTGCTTCATTGCCCCATCTCAGTAACTGCGTAATATGACTTTGATGCTTTGAAAAAAGGTGGTTCCTTCTGCAGGGTGGATTATAAGCAAGTGATTTATAAGCAAATCATGAAGCATAGTAGGAAACTTTTTAAACATTGTCTGATTAGAAATATTAATAAAGGAAACACTTTTTCTGAATGCAGAGGACAGTGTGACATTTGCAGTTCCATAATTTTAGAATAGTTTCTGGATAAACTTTTCACATTGTTTGTTTCCAGTAGCTGTTGTTTTTATTGTTACTAGTCAATTACTGGACATAAGAGATTTGCATTTAAATTAATTAAATGTATATCCTTCTAATTGAGTGTGTGAAAATTTTGCCATGCATGAAACTTAGCTCAGTGACCCTGTAATATCATAAAGGGCACATGGTGATTTGCATCATTTCAAGTAGCATTTTCCCATAGTAATTCTTTTCACTACAGGCCCGAAGTCAAAATTTGAATGGTGCTTTATCTAATAAACCTCACAGCTGTCCCTTGCCTTAGAGCCGACAGTTCATTCAGGGTGCAGAGGAAATGCATCATCTGACTGAAGAAGTATTGCAGTCTAGAGTGGGCAAAACCACACAGGCTTGAGTCTGCTCTGGCACAGAGGTAACTTGTGAGGTTGTGCATTACCTCCCAGTGAAAAAAATTCAGCTGGGGATGGGGGACTTGCCAAGTGTGAAGGTGCATGGAAGGCAAATTTCTAAGGCTGGCTATGAATTTTCTGCTTAGGTGTGCCTAATAGTTCTGGCATCAATATTACAAGTTCTTCTGCAGTTTTGTGCTTGCAGTTCTGGATGGGGATTGTCCATGCACAGGGACTGCTGCATTGATGTAGTCTTCCATTATTATTTGGGCTCTTGGGCTGTTTCCTGTTGATGAGGCAAGCATCTGCAGTCTTGGTGTCATACTTTCCTGCTAGATTTGCTCTTTAAGACATTCAGTCTTTCCAAAGTGAACAATAAAATAAAAATAGGAAGGAAAAATACATGCATATGAAGTTAATTTGCTGCACTTTTTCAAATAGCTTCACTGGTGGTGAACAAATCTTCTTCACAACGCATATTAATACACCTGAAGTCTGGATTTCTTGTAGATCTGATGGGTCCAGAGCCTTAGATTTGAACTTGTATATACTGAGTTTTTGCCTATATTATTTACTCCGGGAGCATTTTGAATGCTTCTCCAGTGGGGGATGACTCTTTAAAGAATAAAGCAATGTAAAGGATTCCAACAAAGACTAGGGCATGTTATCTTCAGGTTTGCATAAAAATGCCTTTAATTTCTTGCATGTAGGAAGCAACCAACCCAAACCCTAGAAAACTTGTTAACAGAGCATTTGGCACGCGTGGTATGAGTGGGTCAAAAGTCGCTGAGTGGAACAGCTTGAAGCTGCTGGAGAAAAATCTTAAGATACTGTCTGTGTATTGCCTCCTGTACTGCATGCACCTTGTTTTGCTAGCTTCATTTTTCTTCTAGAGTTAGTTTCCTGGCACATTAGCGAGCAGAGTTTCACCCACCAAGGGTTTGATGAAATTCTGTAAGCTGGGGAAGGAGGTGAGACTCCACAGCTATAGGGAAGGAAAGTGAAATACCCTGTTTGTCCTTGAGAGCAGTGAATTGCTGGGTTGTGTCACACCTATGAAAACCTAACACTCGTATTTGACCAAGTCTGGGTGATAATGCTGTGGTGTTTGCTCCCTAGAGCAAATAAAAGCTATTAGGACTATTGTGCGACGTGAATTGGTGGCTGTGTTGCCCAGTGTAACATTGGTTCCATCTATCCCTTGCTTAAGCTGATACAGCCTTTGGTGGGGCTGTAGCATGTGAGATCAGGGAACTCCAGTACCATGACTCATCAGGAAAAAAGAGGGAGTGGGGCTGTTTGAATTTGTGTGCCAGCAGAAAAGCGTATATCTCTGTTTGGAGCTTTAACCTTGCCAGTCAAGATGCCTGGGATGTGAGAAGGCAGACTGGGGTGTGGAGTTTTGCAATCCATGGACTGGGTCTTGCACTGTAGCTCTTTGCAGTGATTTGTGCTGCAGGGGTGCTTTGGTGTTTGAGGAGAAGCTGACTGAGGTTCAGCAGAGTTTATGGGCAGTGTCTTGGTACCAGCCATGTCAGAATACAGAGACAGCTTGCATGGGGTTTTTTTGCATCATACTATTCACTGCTTGTGCTTGCCTCTCTTTTCATTATTCTGCCTGCTCCCCGCAGTAGATGATTGACTGGATGATGTTGGGTTGTTTTTTAAATAAAAGCCTTTCTCTACTGGTGATTCAAAGTGATCCATGCACTGCCACCTACTGCTGGTAAGTCTTGAACATTAAGAAAATACATGGTAGCTACAATTTTAAATTACTTGCTGTTGGGAAATCTAAAACTGGATGCACAAGCTTCAAGTCTGAAGATATTATTTGTCTTTTGGAGAGATCTAATAAAAGTGTCTCTTTTCCAGAAGTATCTTTCACTGTTAGTCTGAATTGATGTTATAGTGCATAACTAATAGGTTCTTTGAAGCATTTTGTCATCTCATAGACAACTCTTGTAAGTGCTTTCCATCTTTTCTCTTGCTTAGAGGAATCTTCCTTCAGCTTTATTACACTGGCAATGGATGGCATGTCAAAAATGGCAGAAAAGTATTTTTTATTTTAAAGCAAAAATTATTGAGGCCAAATTACCATGTAATCTTTTTCTATATATTCATATTCCACTTTTGCTGCTGCAAATGGAAGCTAATTAGAAAGAAACAGTATTTTTGTTGAAGTCTAACTGTTTTTGCTTAGTACTTAAAAAATACTTAGGCAGGTAATCTGCTCTATTCAAATGTAATTTGTAAACATACTGAATCTGTCTGCCAAAGTTAGCTTAAATGCCTTTTGAGAAAGAGCAAATATGCAGTGATATCAAACTTGCAGCAAGTGATGAGGGATGTTTTGTTTTCCATGTTAGTGCAAGCATGCCATGGTATTAAATATAAAGACATGACTAAGCATTAATTTTTAGATTCATAGTCTTTTGGACTTTACTGTGCACATAAGTTTTGTCCTAACTGGTTTGATTGCTGTGGAAAGGATTAAAGGATTTTTTTTTTAATGCAACTGACAGCTCTTTGCCCTACACCTTAAGAAAAGTTGATGACAGCTGCAAGCACTTGACACCTGTGAAAATCAGACTTCAAACTCTTGAAGTTGGGAAAAGCCTTTCAATCTTCTGAGCTGTTGAATGTGATATTGAAATGAGAGGTAATTTGGAAAAAGACTTGAGATCTGTAAGCCTCAAATTTAGCATTACATTTAGCTTACTCTTTTATAAACACTTCCTAAAATGGCATAGCTGTTGTAACAGGTACTTTTACAGATCAAAAAAAAGGACTTGACAGTGGTGCTTTCTTAGAAGCTTGCTTTACATGTAACAATAGGAACAACTTTGCCTTTTGACTTATGCTTTAATTTGAAATTAGTTACACCCGCCAGCTTCTTCTGAGACATGCAGTGGGTGCAGTGATGGCTGCCTCCAGATACATGACAACTTTCAGTTAATTAAAGTCCACCTCTGTAGGAAAAGAACTGTCTTTCCCTTTCCTTTTTAACATGCATTTTAAATCCCTTCAGCTTTTTTGACTGTTGAAAAGTAAAGTGCTGCTTCCTTTTTCCTTGGCTTTCACAGTGAGTAGAGTCAGGCTGATCTCCATTATTAGTTAGCAGCAATGGACATTGCTTCTTTTTGGTACCTCTAGATCTCCAAACTGTACTGCCTCCTTTGCTTTCTTACTTACTCTATTGTATGACCAAGGAAGCTGTACTACTTAACTTACCAATGTGCTGACTAGTTGCAGTTGGCTCTTTATCTCCATTTCCTTTTTTCTTGCTATGCATTGTGAATAGTATCTTTAGGGAAAGGAGTAATTGAAGTGATGTTTGTGCAGGCCAGGCTGCTATAGCTTACCTTCATCTGTGCTCTCTGAGAGTGGCCCAGGAAATGCAGGAAGACAGCACTTGCTGCGGGGAGATCAAATCACGTTTGTTGTACTAAACCAGACATGGGGCAAACCATAAACCAAGACTGAGCCTTTCTGGGCATGGTATTCACTTCTGGAGAGCTGGAAGTCAGAAGTGTAGCAGTCTGTTTCCTGCCCTTCTAAAGCAAATCCTTAACCTGAATTGAGGACAATATCTATATGTCCTGGACCACTGAACATTTATACTGGCATACAATATAAATGGCTTCCCAACTGCTTCTCTGAAGTGTTTCCTCCCTGGGCATGGAGGCGGTGGTGGTGTGGCTTTACTAGAAGACAGTTCTGTTTGTCATGGTGAACCACTGCCATGTCCAAAGAGCACCCTGGTTCTGAGGCATTTGCAGTGCAGGAAAGTGCCCATATTGTAGGAACAGTGACTGTGTTGTTCGCTTTACTTGCACCAGTGGCTTTTTGATTTCCTTTCCCCTAACCCTACCTTTGCTTTTTTTTTTTTT
>VZRN01006818.1:1597795-1650472 GCA_013397935.1 Dasyornis broadbenti
TTTTTTCTCTCTGTGATGACTTCTGCTTGCACATCTCTTGGGTGCAGCAGGATTTCCTTTTCCACCATGGTTTGAGTACTCCCTGGTCTTTTCCAAGCTATTATACTGACTCTGCCTGGGTTGGCTGGGTGTCTGCAGCTCAAGCCTTTAATCTCCTCCCTGCTCTACTACTTACTTTTCTTTGATCTCTGGTACCTCCTAGAGCCATTTGTTTCCATTGTCAGATACCACAGCTACTAACCTGCTCTCCATGCAGGTACTTGCAGCCCTCAGTATATACTCTCTGTAGCTGTTTCCTTCCCCAAATACCAATGTTTGTTTTAGTCCCTGTGGGATAGGTCAGGTGATCATCTGCACTTTCTTCCTAATCTGCTCGAGTTTGGGACAACTAGCTAATTTACTTTCATGAAGTCTCTGCCTTTCAGAAGCTCTGTGTAGGAGGCCTCTGTATTTTTTCAAGCAGATGAATTTGCAGGAGCCTACACCCTGTGTCAGTGCAGCCACATGATAGGTTGAGAAACCTGCGCTTGGAGCAGGTGGGCACAGAGCCAGTTGCTCTGTGGGTGGCTGTGAGCTGTCCTTCAGAGGTCCGCTGGTAAGAACAAGATGGGGCATGAGAAGCCTTTCATGCAGGGAGCCTGTCAAAGAGACTTCCACTCCCTTCCTGCCGTGGGAGTGAGGTGTGTTCCGAATTCCTCATCCATCTCTTTCTGTAGCTGCCCTCACTGGGGTGGTTTTTCAGTTTACCCTGACCCAGGTAGTACATATTGCCCTTCTGATCTGCTTGCAGCTGCTTGCAGTGGCCCTGTCCTGATGCATAGCCTGCTCTTTACTTCACAAAAATTTGGTGTTCCGTTATCTCTCCATACGTGCCTCAGCCCAAGGGTTTTCTGATGGAAAGTTGTAACATCAGCGCAGTTGCAGAATTCACAAAATGTTGAGAGAAACTCTCTGACTTTAGATAAAATGGAAGATCCTTGTCTTCATCTTCCAATTCCCTGGGCTGTAACAGTGTGTTGGTGCTACTCAGGGCAGAATTCTCTGAATTGTATAAGAGAGGCCAGTGTGAGGAGCAGCATTGCCTCAGGGGATTGTATGGTTTAAAATACACCCCTGCTATAAATGGCAACAGATGGTGGTGGGATTCTTTTTACTCAAACACTGCTTTCAAACAGCTATCCCACCCCCTTGCCCACTGCCCTTTTTGATCCATTGTCCCTGCAAGTTTCTGAAAAAGGTATGAAGATGAACAAGGGAAGCTTGACTTTGGTTTTGTTTTGCAGCTACAAGGAAAACACTGTAGGACATTTAGTTTCCTTTTCCTGTGGTGCCAGACATACCTCTTTTGCCTCTACCAGTGCCACTCTGCATATTACTCAGATTAGGGAAATGTAAACTAGTGTGCAAGTGGGCTTTTCCAGTGTCTCTATGTATTTTTAATGCATACCATATGTTGAGGGGTTGCCTGGCACACTGGGTTTGGTCCCCCCGTACCCAGGCACACAGAAGCTGTCCTATTAGTTTCCAGCTGGTAATTTTTCATTTGCTCAGGGAGGGCATCTTGTTACGTTGGTTTCCACAGAGTGTCTGATTACCCCGTGAAACATGAATGTGGTCTTGAACTCTTGACCAGATACCCTATCTGCTCATATTTTCTTTATTTTCCTTTTAAGTGGTTTTGTTGTTGTTCAGGGGTTTTTAAATTTTATTTTTATTTAATATCCTTTGTAGCAAGATGTATAGTAGTTCAACTGATTTTTGTTTTAGTTACTGTTTACTTGGTATCCCTACTTAGATTAGGTCGTATATATTATGAGATTTACTTCTCATGTTTCTCCTTATTTCTATGTCTGTCCATATTCAGGCAGAAATGGTGTTTTTTTCTTTTCTTTTAAATTTTATCCTTTATAGCAGCCTGTTAATGCTTGCTGCAATTGAAAGGCAGATATTACAAAATATGAGTCTCAGTCCTCAAAAGTTATAAACAGAGGGGGTAATTATTATTTTTTTTTATTATTTGCCCTGGCCGGATAGATTAGTTCTCATGTGCCGTAAGTGTGGAGGATTTGCGTATCACTCTTGACCTGTCAAAATGCAAGCCAGCTGTTACAAGTTGGTATCTGTCTTGCGAGTTGAAACAAGGGCTGGGTTCCCTAAAGCTTGTCCTGCTATTTGCAATGCCAGGCTTTCTTTGAGAATGTGGAAGTTCCTTTGGGAGATTTTCTTCTTTCCCTCAGTAGAGACTCTGGAACAGCTACTCTCTGGAGTGTCTTCTGTGTGTGGTGGGTTGACCACACTTTCTCCAGATGGGGCATCAGAAAACTTGTACTACTGCTTTCTTTGTAGGCTTCAAATAGAGTTCTGAAATAAGCTGAGGGTGTTTTTAATATGAAAACATTGACTTCAGATTCAAGGCTTGTGCTTGAAAGCTGCAACTTGAACAAGTGAGAGAAGAGTGTTATGGTCTTGCCAAACTTGAGGTAGCTCCAATCTGGTCAGGTGGCTGGACGATGCAGTAACATTGCTGAGATAGAACGGACCAGAGCATTAGTAACAAGAAGAAAGCAGTTACTGTGTTTCACTCGGAAGCCGCAATGTAGGTGATACTTAAAATGTCTAACTTAAGAAAATGTTTCAAAGACCATTTGTATGACAAGCTAAATAGATTCTTCCCCCCAGAGAGGAGCTCTTGAAAAAAGTAATTTTAAGAGTTACCTATGCAGCAGTCTATTTTAATAACAAAGTAAGTGAAAAAGCATGATTCCTTCTTGCAATGTTTCATCTGTTCATAAGATTATTTTTTCATTCAGGGTCAACTTCCACCTCTTTTAGTTTATCATAAATCTAGTAAAAATAAATAGTTGTTTAGCAGAATTCTTGTCAAGGCATGAGTGTGTGTGTGTGTATATGTATATATAAGTGTGTATGTATGCCAAGGCTTAGTATTGTAAAGTTGAGTGTAACTCTTTCATCTGAAAATATCTCATTGTCCTGAAGTGCTAAGTCTTGTCATAGCCTTCATAGATACATAATGAATCCTAGCTCTGTGGTACTCCAATTCTGGATTGTGCTCTCTAGGTAATAAAATAATTCTTTTATAAATTACCACATTAAAGTGTTTGTGTGTTTATTTTTAAAAACACTTGATAGCTAAGTTTGGAAAAGCAAGCATTATTATTCCTCCTTGTCTCTCTGGGTTAAGTTACAACTTTTAATTACATTATTGCTTGCCAGCATCCCTCCCACAGAGTCTTTGCCTCATCCAGCACATGGAATATATACCGCTAATCTTGATCAGTCTTTCCTGTTCTCCTTAATGTAGAGTATGTAGCATAAGGCCATAAATTCCCTGTGTGGTACTCAAAGCTTGCTTTAAATGAAGAATTAATCATTTCAGCAGGGATATTTTTTCCTATAATATTTCACAAATGTTTGTGAATGTTCCTTCCAGTAATAACAATGTATTAACAACAGCTTCTTGCCTTCTGCAAGTACACCACTACTCATATTTCTGGCTTTTAGTTAAAGTATGTTTTGTGTTGTGATTGAATTAAGTGATCCCTAGCTGCTTCTCCTCGGGCTCTGTGCATGCCTCATCTGACAGTCACCTTGGTTGGCCAGGCCTCACTTTGGGACCTGCTGTTGCTCTCGTGCGCAGTGGTGATGATATTCCCATTTCATATGGAAGCTGACACATAAGAAACGTGTGGATACCTATAGGAAGCCAATAAGAAGATCTGTCTAGAGCAATTGCTAATGGTACGTGCTGGGGAAGAGTGAGAGAAACAGGGCAATTATGCAGTGGTGCCTGACAGAACTCTCTTCTAGCCTCTTTGATTTGAAGGCTAGGTCATTTCTCGTGGGAGTTACCTGGTTGCTTTTGCACCCATGTAAACTTGTAGCATTCCCCAGAGTCCTGTAACATGGAATCTCACAGATCCACTTGCAAAAACCACTCTGTCTTTCTATGTTTTTGAAGTCTGCTTCTTGTCACTGCCATTGGAGTAGGATTCAGCTCTGGACTGAAACACCCATGCAGGTGTGTGAATGGAAGCGTCTCACTGATGATTTGGCAGCACAGCTGAGAGCAATTCAGCTCACCACCAAGTCAGCATGTGGGTTGATAATCAGTTGCTTAAACCAAAAGTATCTAGTGTGGTCTTGGGTACTGTTGGATGTTTCTCACATATGTCACTTGTTTATCTGGTGGAATTGGCTCTTCTGTTTTGCTGCATCACCTGCCATGGGAATTAAACTGTTCAGGTGTTTTGATCAAATCAGTGTCTTGTGTTCTGTCCTGTCCCCTGCTTTGCTCCCTCCTTTGTGTAGTAAGAATTGTCCTCTGCTTCTGATCTGGTTAGATCTACAGCTGTGACAGACTTGTGCATGTATCTCACATTGCAGAGAACTTGTCCTGCTTGTGCTTACTTTGCTTGCAGATGTGAATATTCATGACTCAGCAAATCCTAGTAACTATCAGGTCTCAAGTCAGCTCCCCTAAAAGGAGAAAACCTGCCATTAGCAATCATCTGTGGATATTTTTGTACTTTAAACTCCTTTTCAGGGCAGGGGTAGAACCTGTTCCTGCCAAACCAAATTCACTTGAGAGGTTCCTCCTACTGTTCCTCCTTAGCTGGGCTCTTTGCAGTTTCTGCTGCAAGGGATCTTACAGCCCCAGGCTCACAGTTACAGTTGCTTGATGAAAATACTGCCGCGGAACACCGGAAAATGCTTGTGTTTGCAAGTGTGTGAGGGAAATAGTGCTTTATGTAGTGTGGAGAATAATATACTGGTGGTAATCCATAAATGAATTCGTTTCTTCTTTAATTCTGTTTAGTTATTGATGAGAATAAGTCTAATAATGCTGCTTAAAAAGATAGATGCATTTGTTTAAAGAGTAGGTGGACCTTGAATTGAACAACAATTCTGAAACAGTGCTAAATGCATCTCTTTCCAACACGTGGTCCTGACTTGCTGTGCCTTTGCTAGCTTTTGCCACTGGTTCCCTGTCATCCTCCTGGACTCCACAGCTTTCCCTTTGCAGTTGCAGCTGCTCCAGGGACACTCAGATGAATTTGTGTCATGGACAAACTCGCCATTTCCCTGCAGCTTCTCCCTCTGTTGCAATGGAGCTGTTTGGCTGGAGTTTTGAGAGAGGAGAAAAATGTCTTCTTTATATGTAATGTTGTGAACCTTGGCTCAACCTTTTTAACATTAGTTGCAGTTGTGATCAACTAAAAAATGTGTGTTGCCATCTGTGCAATTTCAGTCAATACATGCTTGTGTGCCACAGAGATAATGTGTTCTTTTAAAAGAATCTGTTTGCAAATTATTATTCCAAATTTGACACTTGGACGTGTGCTGTATTTATCTTCTGAAAGCATTTTTAGTACCTTTCCCTTGCCTTATTTTCAGGGAAACGTACTTAAACCCGTTACTTAGTGGTTGTGTTCAAGTTCATATTAAAGGTTATAGCCTACACTTGTTCAGTACTTCACTTCCAAAGGGCACACAATTAAAAACTCCTAGATTTTAAACCTCATCTTAAAACTACACGTGTATTCATGGGAAAATCTGAACTGGCGCTTCATTCCTGGTTTGAGTGGTGGAGTAAAAAAT
This sequence comes from Dasyornis broadbenti, assembly GCA_013397935.1. Taxonomy (NCBI): domain Eukaryota; kingdom Metazoa; phylum Chordata; class Aves; order Passeriformes; family Dasyornithidae; genus Dasyornis; species Dasyornis broadbenti. The sequence goes on from VZRN01006818.1 coordinate 1,603,415, forward strand.
ATGGACTTTCACCATTATCCAGCTGCAGAGACAGTAAATTAGAGGCCTCTTAAGGGGCCAGGTGTCCCTTGGCAGCATTTTGATGTCTGCTGTTTCTAGTAAGCAAGCTGGATATTGGGAGTTTCTAAGTTGGTCTGGGTATGGGGAGAGTTGTGTTCTGTTGTTTATAAATCTAAATGAGCATTGCTGAGCTCCTTTGGCTGCTCTTTCTTATGTTAATCCTTAGTTTTTAATCTTGTTCAACTGGATTTGTTCAGTGCTTTTTTTACTTCAAAACTATGCAGTCACTTAAACAGCTTGAGTCAAGACAGCAAATATCAGTGAGGGTTTGGACTGAGACAGAGATCACGTTCTGCAAACAGCTGTTGTGGTGGAGGGTGTCGGTAGCCCTTTCATTGGGAGCACTCTTTGTGTACTGGAGCAGTCAGATCTGGAAGATCATGTAATGTTAGAAAAGAACGTAAGAGTCAGTACTCTAGTGCCAGCATTCCTGATAACTTGGTATTTCTGAACGTCCCAATAAACAGACATATGGGACTCAGTGTAAACTGAAACACAAGAGTGCTGAAGTTATGGGTGCAGGGATGATGTTTCCTTGTTCTGTGTAATGTTTAGAAAAGGTTTGCTAAGCCTACTGTTTACAGCTGATTTGCAAAATATTCCCAGGAATGTACAGTTGTGCTGGCAAATTATTCTCTTAACCAGTAGTAGTTTGCAAAGAGATCCCAGAGGGAATAGGAGTGTAGGTTATGATCAGTCCTAAAACAGGAGCGTGTGTGATGCTCCCAAGTTCATGGGCAAGTCACCGCAAGGGCTGGCATCCTAGTGTCTGCCAGCAGGGAGCCTCCCTCCACCCACCGGCTCTGTCACCAGCTGTAGCAGTCAGCTGGTCATCTACCTGTTATCTGTTATTAATTTATAAAAGGATCTGCTCCTGTGGTGAAAATTATTCTGTTACCCGTTTTATTGGCAACACCTGAACTAGCTAAAACAAGAGCGTGACCCCCTGGTGATACTGCATCTACCTGTTAACATGCACATGAATTCCCTTCAAAGCCTTTTGAGATCAGTTTGAGCACAGGTGTTCTGGTGGGCAGGAAAAACAGATAGTGGTGGCTGGTGATCTCTTGAGATGTGCCAAGCAGCAAAGGAGGGCAGTGGGATTAATTCTTTTGGAAAAAGTAGATTACTTGTTGCCCAGCTTTGTCCTTTACATCTTGGCACATGGAACTGGGACTCTGGTGGCAGGAGCAGAACACAGTGCATGGTCTGCACAGTGTCTGCCTCCGTCAGAGATGCGGAAGGTACTTTGGAAAGCGTTATCCCATAGCAAGCTTTTTGGCTGTCCTGTGTATGGGCTGTGTGATCGAAACCACCACGTCTGTGTGGGAGGGTGGCTGGAAGCAGGTGTGCTTCATTTCTAGGATAATTATGCGGCCATGTAAAACTACTTAGGAGTACAAAAAGCAGAGAGCGCTCTCTCCTTATGTTACCAGTAACATCAAGATGTTGCTGGTTTTGATAACTGTCTTTCCTCAGGGTAGAACTAGACTTCTGACTCACTAGAAATATGGTATTTCCTAGTCTGGTTAAGCCTAAAAGATGTTTGTGAGTCTTCCTTAATTTTTCAGTAATGTAAATTAGAGGTACTAGAATGAGAAATCACAAACAAAATGCAGCTTACTGAAGCAAAACTGGAAGGTGTGGTGGCACCTCAAATTGTATACCCCATAGCATTATCTCTTCTTAGGATCACTTGCATCCTTTGTAGTTTGCTTGTGTAGATTGCCTTTGCTCTTTTTCTGAAATGCTGAAAAGCTGTGGCTGTCTTCTTCCCACTTTGCATCATAAAAACTATTTGATTAAAAGCATGTAGTAAGCTTCTTTTGTTCCTTGTGTTTCTACACTTTGATGTTGCCATGCCATTTTTTCTGAAAACATTCCTGCATGTATGCATATGTGGGTATGAGTGTGTGTCACCTTAGTCAGCCTATGGAAGTAACTACACTGTTTTTTGTTTATTTTTACTAATTAATAAATGAGGAATTCTGCTGATTTCATTAGGATTTACTGATGAATGGTCATAATAATCAAGGGCTATGCTCTGCCATTCTGAGAGAATTTTCTTATACTTGAGGTGCCTTGTAGCTTTTGTGCAAAAGTCACACTTATTACTATGTTATTGTATCTTTCAACATTCATAATGTGAGACAGAAGTGATTGTTTGAATGCTAAATTAGTGCCTTTAAAAAACTGAATGCCTTCTCTGCACTGTTCTGTTGTCAGCAGTTTCCAGGTCTGCTCCCTGTAATATGGTAGTGCCTTGCTAGGATGCTGCATGGGAAACACCAATGTGTTCCTCTCCCCCTTCCCTACCCCGTGCAACCAGACATTACAAAAGAATAACTTTTTATGTGAACCTGCAATGTTTGTCGATTTGAAGAGTTTTTGCTATCACATTATGCAAAGGAGATACTGGTAGAAATTTGGCTTATTTTCAGTGTTCTGGCAAAATTTCCCATACAGGTTTGGAACAGGGGAAATACCAAAACTTTATTTAATTACATGTTTGATTGAGGTATAAAAGCTGAGGCTCTTCACTTGTGGCAAGTCTGCAATTAGAGAGGTCTTGTTAGCAGACCTGTATTATATATGCTCAGTGGAAGAGTGGATGTGAACTGACTGTTGTGATTACAGGTCTACTGCTTTTGTGTGTGTCAGAGGTTCCAGATACGTTCTTAATTTTTCTGGCTCTTGAAAAGACCCCCCATTTCTGTATAATTTTAAGTATGCACGTAGTATATTTGGCATAACTTAGTAACTTCAGTGTAAGTTTAAAGACATAGGCAAATGCTGTATTTCCAGTTGGATGATGTTTTTTTGTTTGTTTGTTTGGGTTTTTTTTTTTGTATTTCATGTTGATCACCTTTGAAAATGGTGTTTATCTGGGTGCATGCTTCATTTTATCTGGTAAAATCATGAGTTCTCGGTATTTTATGTTAAAGTACGGGAAATGTTAAAATATTTCAAGTACTTTTATTAAAAGGCAGCTGTGATTTTGCTTTGCAGAATTTGTTGTTTATTTGAGCAAATTTTGATTGTACTGGTTTCAGCTTATCTGATGCTTGCCCATAGAGTGGCCCATCCTTTTCAATATGATCTCTCTTCTGAGTGTTTTCTCAGAGGGTGTGGTGGTACTGATTATCCTTATTCCCTCCAACATCAACAAGGGTATTTTTTAAGATGAAAAATTCTGCTAGATTCTTCTGCTTCCACCTGAAATGCCTATCAGTTCTAACAGATTTCATACCTTCATAAGCTTCATAATTACATTTCCTGAAGCAGAAGTCAGGCTTAAGGAAAGGTGGAGTAGCAGCAGCACTTCCTTGTGCCTGTAACATCCTGCCCATAAAAGCAGGGAAATAGCTGTTTGGAAAGGAAAAAAGAACAACTTTTTGAACTTTCTGTTGTAAAATCAACACGTTCTCCCATTTGCTGCTTAAGAACAAAGCATGTAATCATTTTCCTCCTTCTCTGGTTTCCTGGTGGCCGTTCTCCAGCATGGCAAAGTGACTTGTGTTTGGAGTTGGGCCATAGCATCAGGTTGGTAAGCAAGCAAGCCGTGTTCTCCAGTGCAGCCTAATTGTTGTTCTCCTGACCTTCTCTTGCATGGCGAGTTTGTTTATCCGGCTTTTCCAGTGGGAGATTCATTAACCATGTTCTGAAGTCTTCTGTTCACACCTCCCTTGAACACCTAGCAGTTGTAGCCTCCTACTCTGTTCTCTCTCCACTCTGTTGTGCCAGTATTGATCTAAACAGCACTGGTATCACCCTACTCTTTTGCTGATGTTATTAAAAAAAAAAAACGTCTGAGTGTAACAACTGTCGTGTAATTCTGAAGTGATTCCCTAGTACAGAATTGTCTGCCCAGATACAGAAATTGTGAGTTGATGGGAAGGGAGCAGCATGCTCACATTAGCACTGGAGACATTAGTGGTGTAAACTGTCTGCTGATACATGGCACCAGGCTAGCACAGTGTTTGGGTAAGTTGGGACCTCTGCCATGAAATGTTTATTGCACTGTAGTTCTCCTATGCTGCAGACTTGGTTAGTGCTTGTTTGTATTATCTGTGGTCTTTTTTTAACCTGTGCAAAAATAAAACAAAACCCTGGCTTTCCTTTGCTAGTTCATCTGCTTTCAGTTTGTTTATTCTGTTCTTTTTCACCTGTAAAAAGAAAAATGATACCTTGTCCATCCTATTTAAGAAAGGAGCCTCCTGGATTTGTGGATGTCATTTGCAGCCTGGTAGGGAGTCTGTTCCTGGATGAGCACTGTGACAGCTGACACTGGTTTCTCAGACAGTGGTAGCATCTAGCAGAGAAGCAGGGCATCTGGCTAAAAGCAGTCATCTTTTAAATTGTCTCAGCATTGGAGGCACCTGAATTCATTTGTAAGAAATTAATGTGTGTGTGTATTCTGGAAAACAAATTCATACTGAAACTGGGCAGCAAGTGTATTTTTGCAGAAAAGGTTGAGACACTAGTTGGTTGCAGTTTTCAGTTTTTGTTATTGTAATAGTATGTTTTGTCTTTCTTTTCTAGAGAATGTAGGAGTTTTGAAGAAACTTGTCCTTTTGTCAGTCCCACTCTGCTTGCCACTGAAGTGCTTGGTAGCCGTAGATGTGTGTGAGTAATAGAATCCAGGTGGTAGAAAAACAAGATATTGAAACCCCTCAGAAGCAGGTTATGATTACCAAGACAATGAGTTTATTCAAGGCATAATCTTGCTGAATCAGTTGACTGGTTTCCTCACAATGCAGAGATGTGAGGGTTGAGTACCATCTTAGCAGTGTGATCTTGAGGTCGCTGGGACATGGGCTTTAGTGGGTGGTGGCATGGGGCTGGATGGTTAAGGTCCAGCAGCCGACTGCCTTTATCCCTTCGTTCTCAGCGAGGCCATGAATGCTCTGCTGCATCCCTCATCTGCAAGATGAGAGGAGTAACTTAAACTGGGGAGCTGCAGTAAAGTTGAATCCAAGACTGATTCAAGCCTTTTATTTTCCTTCTTGCTGGAACAGCAGTGAAATCTGAGCTCTGAAGTTCTGATTAGCTCAGACTGGAATTCCAGTCAAATTGAATGAAAGTGGAGAAAGAACCAAAAATTCCTTTTTGCTGCAGCCTTGAGATAATTGCCTAAGGGGTTCTGGTTTTTACTTTTCGACATTTGACCTCTTAAGGCTGGGGATACAAAACAGAGGTAAAATCCTATCATTAAAGTCAGTATAAGTTTACACTATGGTAGTACATGGTCACCTAGTTTGCCACTGTCCATTTTTCTTGAATTTTTGATAGATTAGTTAAAGCAGTAGTAGGTAAAGCTGATGATTATAGTATGCTGCTTTAGAAATGTCTCTTGGATACTATCTGATTTTTAATAAAATGTGGTAATATGAAGGCTGTACAGAAGGGTACAGTCATTACAGTTTTAACTGTTAATGAAATGTGCCAGGTGGTACAAATTTTCTGGAGCATGAAAGAAGGAGGAAGTTTTTCATGGAGGCTAGACTGCAGGGTGCACCCTTTTGTCTGCACTGTGAGATATTTAATTTGGATGTCTCTTTGAAGAAACTGGTTTCTAATATTTCTGTGGAAGCTGTGTAGAAACTTACTTGCACAAATTGCAGTGAGAGAAGTAGTGTTGGTATAAAAATATTTCCTATGGACTTACTTCTTGAAAACCTAACTTGTTTTGAACTAGAGCTACAGTCACTATAAACTTCATCAGGTTTTAGATGGAGTTTTTAGCTGTGTTTGTTTTGTATGTATATAAAGTAGCAGTTACATAAGTTGACTGTAAATGCATGTGATGGTTTTATCGTGATCATATTTAACATACTAAGAAGATACTTCTGCTACTTTGGCTTAGAGGTTGTGTATTTTGCTGAGGATACCAGTGACTGCTTACAACTTTGAGCATCCCGCCAGCCCCCAAGGTTATTGTTATGAGTTTTTGAGGCCTTTCAAATGCAGATTTCATTTGAAAAATTCGTAGTTGTACTTCCTTAATTTTGTGGGTGTTTGAGTGATGCATGTGTGGTAAAGGAGGGCATTTTCCCTTCAGAAAAGTTTCAACTATAAGATCAGCACCAGGTTGACAGAGATAGTAACAGTAACCTTTTGAATTTGAAGAACTGTATGTTCTTCAAACAAAATACTGCATCCTCCCTATGACTGGCATTTCTTTGAGAAGACCATTCATCTTTCTGAACATTTTTTTCACTGTAGTGCCTGTGATAAGGGAAAACTGTCAGGGTTGTTCTGTATTTGAAGAGCTAATGCACTGTGTGAAGTTTCCTAGATGAGAATTGTTACTGTGCATTTTTGAGGCTTGTGTTTTTTCTTTTAAGTGGAACAAATCCAAACAAAAATTACTTGGTTGGTGGGACTGTTGTGACCATGTGCAGGCTCACCATTTCTGTTTAACACCAGCCCTGAGGCTTGGCCTGATTATGAAGTTGTTTTTTCTTGATACAGGCAGGATTTGTCAGAAAGTTTTAAAAGTAATTTGGTGACACTATCTTAGAACTACCCAACCAAACCCAGGAAGGGAATGTTGCTCTAAAGATAAAATGGTGTTTGACACACTTGGCGAAAGCTGGCACATCACCCAGCTTGTGCTGAGACAAGGCCACAACTGAGCTTGCTTCAGACTGGAAAGTGCTGGCAGTAAGCACGGGAGAGGACTGTATGCCTTGGACTGGCATGGGGCTTGCTTCCCCATGGTTGGTTGGTTTCCAATGCCAGTTTTAATGTAAAATGTAGATAGCTGCATTGGAAGATCTGGGAGGTTGTCATTGTTAACAACCTCTTCCCGCCTTCTGTTGGATGGAACATGTTGGATTCTTGCATTGCAGGGTCACATGCAAATACTGTGGTGTAATGACCCAGAGCCTTAATGTTACTTAGTTGTTTGATCGCTACTTGTTTTAGTACCCTGGGCGTCAGACCATACTTAACCTTTGAGATATACTAATTAGTTTTCAATACAATATCTTGTATAAGCTTGTTTCCTAATGGTCTTTTAAAAGCTTGAATTTGTTGTGCAGGTCACAGAGGCTGGTAATCCATTTTAGTTCATTAAACACCTTATGTGCTTAAATAGCCAGCAGTTAAAACTCACACCTTCTGAAGAAGAGACCTGAAGGAGATTATTTCCTGTCTATAAAAGTCTGATGTGATATTTCTTACATCTAGTTTTACTGAAATTTGCAAAACTGAAACAGCTGCTAAATGTTATTTAAATCATGTAACGTATTTAGTTAGAAACATATCATAGTATGAAGGGGTAGAAATGTACAGATCTGTGTAAAAGCTCTTATGTCTTTAGGAACAAAATCTAATGCTAAGCCTGAGTTGCTATTATTTGTACAGTTGGTTTTCACTTTAAACAGATGACCTCTTTTTTGAAACTGGGTTGCATGCCAGTAGTTAAAGTACAACCATGTAGGGTATGACAGGGTTTGTAACTAGGGGTTTTCAGAGGTGAGGTCATGATAAACTTAAATGAAACTTAAGCAGCAATGTTAATGTCACCAACAAATATATTCAGTTTTCTAGCCTTCCTTTCACAATGCATGATTACGAACTGTGTTTATATTTCCTCTGTTTGAAGGAAAATAATTTGTTAAAAGGAATGAAGAGAAGTTACAACTTTTGTTTTGTTTCGCTGCTGCTTAAAAATATTCACCGTATAAACATCTGAATGTTTACATCAGAGGGGGCAGGCAGGAGCCATAATGTTTTACTTCGTCATTCAGCGCTTTTGTTAGCATGCCCAAACCACATGGTGGTACTTGAGAAAAACTGAAAATAGTTGGAAAGTAGCAAGTATTTATTAACTGTAATGCCTGCATCTTGTAAAATTATGGTAAAATTATAAGATGTGGTAGTTGCATGGGGATTTCTTTAACCACAATTGAAGGGAGACAACATTGCATCAAGGATAAAGGCAAAGATTTTTCACAGACCTGTAGCATACAGATTTATAAATAAAGAGCATCTAAGCTTTGGTGCACCTATGCCACAAGTTCTGAGGCAGGTCTGGTCCCCACATCCATTTTTGTGGTTAGTCACCCTTCTGTAAAATGATTGAGAGGATGGAGCAGCTACCTTAGGAAAGACTAAGGAGTTCAAGGCTCCTCATTTTGGAGAAGAAAAAAAGAAAGTATGTGTGATTGTGGTCTACAAAATCACAAAGGTGATATATAAGCTGAATGAGAAACTCAGATTTACCAGGTCCTGCCATATTAGGATTAAAAGGCACTCATAGTTTTTAACAGAAGTTATCTTCTATCTTAATAGAAGGTCAGCTTAAAGCAGATGGCAGTACTTCTATACACTGCAGTCATGAATTTCTGGAACTTGCTGCCACAGGAGGTGTAGAGGCAGGGAATGTTGGCAGGTTCAGAAAGGGCTTATGTGCATGCATAGGCACCAGGCCCATAAATGGACACTAAACAGACTCGGAAGGGAGGTGCCCTCTGAATTCCTGCTTCCACACTTGTGGATGCCAGCAGAGAGGCTGCAGAAAAGGCTCACGTGCTTGCTTGAAATAGCCTTTGTTTTTGCTGCTGTCAAAGGTGGAATATCAGGCTGGATGCCCTGTATACCTGATCTGGGAGGGTGCCACTTCTCCTGCTCCGTCAGGAGGACATGATATGGGCTGTTCTTGAACTCTCTCTGACTGTCAGGATAATTGTTCAAGACTCAGGTCAGCCAAACCACTTAGAGAACAAAATATTTTCCTAAAAATGAGACTGCTTCCTTGCCCTGTGTGCCACCATAGGAATTGGATCTCCCTGAGTGCAGAAAGCAAAAGGTATTACAAGAAGATACAGAGATTATTCTGCCCACGTCCATCCTGTCAGAAAAATTCCCATTTCCCTGATCCAGAGAGCAACTTCACCGTGTTAGGGAGGATGCAAACACTGCAAGGTTCAGCTATGTGATAAGGTGCAATACTCGGAGATACATGGATATTTATGTTTCTTCCTGGCCACCCTGCCCCCAGCTGGTCTTCTCCACACCTTTTTGGCTGCTGGTGTCTCTGACTGGCTGTGACCAGTGTCTCTGCTTTGTGAGTCTCAGGGTTTCAGATGAAGGATGAGCACATATCCTGAATTCAGGCTTACCCCAGGGTAGGAAGAGATATTGCTGTCACTGGGAAGGCTGCTCTGCTCTCAGGAGAGTTAGGATGAGGGAGAAGTAAGATGCTTGTTTCAAAATAGTTTAATTGCAAGGTTTCAGTTTCTTTCTCTACTGTGGGAGTGCTGGCAGGCTGTAGGGAAGAGTGTTTTTGCTTGTAGAAGGAGTAACAACTGAGATCAGAATTCCCTTCCTCTATTTTCTTTCCTGTGTTCTCTGTTGGGCTTTTTTTGTTGTTTGATAGCACTGTTAGTTAAATCCTTTCTTTAATGCAAATGCAATGTAAGTAGGATGCACTAGCTGAAATTTTTATGACTAAACAGGACTTAGATTTTACTTTTTTTTAATGTAGATTATTTCTGGCCACAATTTACAGCAAGATCAGGACATCTTCATTCATCTTACTGAATGATGGTCACTGTGTATGTGGGATTAATGTGAAATGTGAGAGCTGAGATAGGGACTGACACGTCTTAGAAGATTGCTTGAGTTCCCACAAGTCTTTGGTTCTTCAGCTTTCGCATAAATATGCTTTATATATGTTCCTGGGATAGGTTTAATCTTTTGTCCATTATATTTTCCTTTGTCTTTCAAGCTGAAACATTAAGAGTTGCTTGGTTCCCCATTCCTCAAGAGATGCTGATTTCTTGAAGTTTTGTGAAAATAGCAGGTTGGATGGAAGAGAGAGACTTTCTTGTATCTCTCCATAAATAGAAGGCTGCAGTAGCAGTTTGGGGAAGCCAGACATCTGACTCAAGGGAAGGATCCTGAGGATACAGGCTTCATGGTTTTGGAGTTTTCTTTCTTTGTGAGACCTTCTCAGTCTTATCCCATAGCAGCTTGTAGCTGTTGAGTTTATTAGTGCCTTCTTACTGCATGCAGGACTAGGGTTTGGCAGCAACCGTGAGACTTAGACTTTCATAAAGCCCCTGATGTGATGTGATTCTTCTTTTTCAGGACCACAATTTGATTTGCAGTTCACTTTAATTGTAATTTGTGCAGTTCTAGTTGTGTTTCTTGAGGATTCATGCTGAGCTAGTCTCAGCTAGGGCTTTCCACTCAGCATAAATGTTACAAAGAGAGCACTGCTTCTCTAAACATCTGTGCTACAATAAATGAGATGAGCATGGGGGGTGGAGGTGATAAAGAAAAAACATTTTCTGCCCTTTTTGTTGAGAGGAAGCTCAGCTGTGAAGAGGCATTGCATCATGAGTGCTAATGAAAGACCAGCTATTCCTCTTGGGAAAATGAAAGCACTTGCCTCATTTCCCTCTTACTGGCAGCTGTTGCTTAGGAATTTCATTTGAGAATGAAATGCTGCTTTGGTTGACCTGAGAAATGGCTTTAATACAAAAGGCTGCCAATGGTGTGCACTGTAAGTGTTGTGAAGGACAGAATGATTTTCTTAAAATTTAATAGCTCAGACTAGAAAGTTAGTGGTTTAGACCCAGATATATCATCTGCATGGATTCTGATGTATTCAACTGTCTACTTGAGATTACTTTTTATCTTTCACATCTGTGCTGGTCTCAGGAAGTAGCAGATCACAATAGCATCAGCGAATGGGAGGAGACCAGGAGCTCTAATGAGGAAAACACTTAGTTGGGCTGGGAGGAGAAAGAGGTGGTGATGTGGCAGACATTACTGAGAATATCATTTGTCCAAGTGATGGAAGAGTCACTAAATCAGTGATGGAAGAGAACCTAGCTCAGGTTCAATTCTATATATTTTATTTTATTTTTACAAAAATAACATGGAAATGTTTGTGCATTGTTTTATAGAGAAAGTTCATTTTTTGAACACTAGCACTCAGAAGTGATATTGTTAATCCTGGCAACATCTAGGTCTTGGCCAACAAAAGAAGACACAGTGTGAACTGCTCTGCTGCTTGTCTGCTGCTGTGACATACGCAATGATCTGTAGTTAGGAAACTCATCACCAGGCTTAACTTCTGAAGAAAGGCAGTTTCACAATTCCCAACATCCAGCCTCTGTGAGGTGCGTGCTGGGCATTTTGTAGAGAGTCAGAGATGAATCAGTTGCATCGGAATCAGCCTGGAGATGATTCATGCTCCCCTTGTGCCTCAGTAGTGCACTGGCTTGGAGAAGCTGTGCCCAATCTCACGTCTAAAATGCCCTTGCTCCTTTATTTAAAACAGATGACTTTGGAGCAATTGCTTTCCCAGTAGTCCCACTCCGAGTAGGTGTGGCTTCAACCACTTGGTGGCCATTTCAAGAGCAAGATGTCAGAAGCATGTTGTAAAGCATGTAGAGATGAATTAAGTACTGCTGTTGTATTGGATGGCTCAAGGTCTTCACAGGTAATAAATTTACCTGCTGAGATAACAAAGTGGAATTTGATCTGCTAGACAGAAGCAGAGTTAACAGGGGACAGCTTTCCTTTTAGTGGATCCTGTTATGAAGGACCTGTTATTTCCCGTGGGAAATGAGTTTGCCAAATCTTCCTCCACCCACCTAAATAACCTGGTCAAAGAAGACTTACTAATTTTAACTTCTAACATGGCTAGCAAAACTGTATGGCAAAATTTTAAGTGCCAATATATACTGAACGTAATTCAGCTCCGGCAAAGCTGGGGGAAAAAATGGGGAAAAAACCCTTTATAACATCTTGTCAGCTGCTCTTTGCATGTTGGCGAAGTATAATTAGGAAAATTAAAAGATGCAGGTGCTTCAAGTCTGTGTGTTCTGCCTAATGATACTTACTGAGAGCAGCTGACCCAGTGAATCATGGTAGGCTGAGGCTTTCTTGTTCATAATAAACCCAGTGAGTTGTTCCTTTGTTGGCTTTCTGTTGACAGCAGTCATGTGGGATTTACTGTCTCCACAGTCTGTGTGACAGTAATGTGATTTTCTGTAAGTCCTGGTGTGTAGCTAATGAGGAGGTTTTGTTTGCTTGGTTAAAGTTATGTGCCCTGATGTGTGAGTAGTTGGAGTGTTTTGAGCTTTTCTTTGGGTGCAGGATGGTGTTGCCAGATTAATTCATGAAGATCTCAGGTTTAGGTTTCCAGCAGCATCAAGTTATTTCCTCTCCTGGGACACGTCTTCACTTTTCACTGCCTGTGGTCTTGATGGTGAAAGATGGTGGAGTAGGCTGAAAATGATGACTGAAGTAAACAGGATTTCTGCCTATTATGTATAGTATTTTTATTGAATGATTTTGGGTCTATTTGTTTGTTTTAGTCCCAGTAGTCCTCTTTGTTTAACATGCTGTTAAAATTAATTGAGGCACAGGCTTGGTTGTTTAGAAAATAAGTTATAGGTACCTTTGTGGGCAGTGGGCTACAGAAGGAGGTAACCTCAGCTTTTGTGTAAACACACAGATGTATTTTTTGTGGTCTTACTATTAAGCTTTGGAAAAATTGTGCAGCCTCTAGTGTCAGTGTGCAAAGGCAGAATTTCATGGGGTATGTTCAAGTGTGGAATCATGTCTAACTCATTGGAGGGACTGACAGCTGCCCCAGTGATGCCTCATGGCCACAGCTCTGTAGTGGAGCCACACCTGAGGTGGCCAACTGCAAGGGCACCGCCAGGGCGAGTCTATGGGAAATTTGCTGGCTTGGGTGCTTGGATTTTGCTTGTCATGCCTGGTTCCATGGCAATCCCCAGGGTTAGTGATCTCGTGGGGTGCAGTGTCTTTTCTAACCAGATCAAATTTCTGTCAATTTGGGAGAACAGAAACATATATGAAAACTGTCCTACATGAAAATAGGAGGAGGTTTCTTGCTGTCTGTTCATACTTAGTAATTCACCAAGGTTTGGTGGTTTTTTTTGGTCTTTTTTCTTAATAATGCATACTGATAATTTCCTAGCTGTCAGCCTTGTGAACTTACCCTGTGCCATTGGCATTTAAAGGCAATAGGTTCTTTTTGTCATCTGCAGTTATTAAAAGTTGTTTTTGTGAGATTAAACCTTGAAGTGCACAGAAGTTAATGTGGAGTGGTTGTTTGTTTGTTTATTGTTTTTTCTTAAATAAAGGTTGATGTTTCAACATAGGAAAGGTGAGGTTTTTTCCTCTTTGCTGATTAGTTTTTGGTTAATGATAATGGGATGTTGTGGGTGACTCAGTAATCATGGTGACAGTCAGATCCAACAGGATAGGTACCTGCTTGAATAATCAGAAGTGAATTAATAATAAACATTAAAGCTGAGATGTCCAGTATTGGAAATTCAGTATCAATATTGTTAGCAGATTGGAGAGATATGAACTCCACAGTGTACTTGTCTCTGAGATGAGTCTTGGCTGGTGTCCATGTCAAGGGATTTGTCTGCACTTACACTGACTGGGAACATTGCAAGTTAAAGCTTGGGTTCTTGAAATGTGTCATAGAGATGTCAAATGCCAGAGGCCTGCTGGCTGATTCCTGGCCCTTTAGTATCCACTTGTTTTTCTTTCTGTGTCTGCTTTGTTTGCCCCCACATAGAACCCTACAAAGCTGAAAGAGCCTTTGGGGAGATGAAGTGGGCCGTTTAGATGAAGCTGTGTCTGTCTCTATTATGGCAGTTTGGGGCAGAGGGAAGATGGAAAATAGAAGGGCAAGGAAGCTTCATTTCTTTAGGGAGACTAGAGACTTTAATTCCGAAAATGTTCAGTAATTTGATATTTGTAATATAGTAGATGGAGTCTGTGCAAAATGCTACACAATCTTAGAATTGTGCTTAAGGAACTAATGACAGAGTTGTCTTTCACTGGTGTTCCTTCTTGCCTCAGTTTCCTGATCTTGAAATAAAGGTATGTTCTCTGTATTATGCAGGAAATCAGTATCTGAGCCAAGATTACAATTCAAGATTTCTGGCTTCAAGTTCTCCATTCAGACCACACCTTTCTTTTTACAGCTGTGGGAAAAAAGTCTGCTCCAGCATGTCACTTAGTGAAATGCCATATAGGAAAAGCAAAACTAAGCCTAAAAGAGCTAAAAATATTTGATTTTAAATTAGGAGACAGAAAAAGTTCAGCAGATTCTTTCTGGCAAGTGCAGGCTTACAATGTCACAGGAGATGTGCTCATCTTTGGGTCGTGTCTGGCAAACTGAAGTGCCTGCAAAGGTGTGTGCTGAGTGGTGTCCAATAGACTGGGATACAGGACTGGCCACTGAAGTCAGGAAGGTCCTTTCTCAGGATATGCTCTTTGGGAATGTATTTGTGAGGACAGGTGGAACACTGTGACTTGGTTTGTCCATAGGGTGAATGTATTCAGATGTTCTCTGAAAGCATCAAGGTTCTTCAAAGCTTCTCCCTTTTCTAATTGAAGCCTTAAATCATCAAAGCTGAGAGCTGAAACTCTTTCATACTATATATGGCGTTTGTGCTAGTGGTAGAAACTGGAGTGTATTTATAACACTGGTTTTCTGCGGGAATACAGATTAGGAACAAATGTTTGTTTGGAAAAAATCCAATTCCAGGGTCTTCTTTTACTGCTGCACGTGAAATCCATAGCAACTTCATAAAAGCAACAGTTAAAAAATCTTAATAGGGCCTTCCCCATGGAAAAAACATGAAATTGGTGTAACACTATGTATCTGGAGAGTTACTTCTGATGGTTTATGTAGTAGGCAGAGACCATGTATGTAACATCCTGTCTGTCCTGTTGGAATGCAGGGATGCTGTCACATTTTTGGCACATGCTGGGATTGTTGGGGTTACTTTTTAGGACATGCTGCTATTTTCAGATGTACTCCTCATTTGTTCAGAAATACCTATTTGTGCCCCAAGTAATATTAAATGAAAATTTTAACTGTTCTTAACAGGATGGCATGGCAGTGACATGAGGAAATCAAGCCATAGAATGAGCTGAGCTGTTTTTGCATACTGCTGCAAAATATTTGAAGGAAAACAGTTGGCAACAAAAGGGCACAGGTGTCTTTGGGTGTGTTGATTAAACCATCTCCCATCAGTCCGAGTGTTCTGTTTGATTTGCTTAATGTGTTAATCCTTTCTGTTGCTGCACAGCTAATTACTGTTATGTTGAGCGTCTGTGGAATAATTACTATTTGGACTAAGAATGTTCATATCCAATGTCATAAAATAATTGTTTTTATTTTGTGTTTTAAAACTGTTGTGTTGTTTTTGAAGGATGTTCAGAAGGACAGAGAACCACATGTTTATCTCAGTAAAGAAGAAGTTAAAGAGAAGATACAAAGTTATAATTCATCTGTCACTGATAAATTAAAGATGACCTTGGTAAGTTTTGCATAGAATTCCTGTAATTTTTAATGTGAGCAACTGAACTGTAACTTTGTAGCACATTATGAATTGTTTTGTTCTCAGCATCTTACATACAAAACTGTCTCTGTTTTAATGATTTTGTAAGAGACATTTCCTTAGATCTGGAAATCAAATCTCACATCTGAAATGCTTTTTATCCATGTAACGCTTTTACATAGATCAAAACAAACTGATGTAATTTGAAATGCATTTAAGGTAAACTGTCAGCTGACAGTAAGGTGTAAATTTGTCAGAATTCTCTGGCAGATTCTGAAAATGCTCAGATGGTAAAAATGAAGGTATATTTATCTTGTTTCTGTAGATAAATTTTTGTCAGGTATTTCTTTGATAAGGATGCTCAACCAGTGATAAATGTTAAAACATGCAATATTTATTATACGAGACTTAATTTTCAGAGTAGTCATGTAGAATTTTCAGCATGAAGAGACTTCCTTCCTCCTGCCCCCCAAACATAGACAATACAGCCTGGAAGACATAAGACTTCTCATTTCCCAGGATTGTGAACGAGGTCCAATATTCAGTCCAGTCTACTGAAGACCATACTAAGAAAATTCACATCTATCTGCTTAGCAAACTGTTATTCAGTTGTTATACTGTCAAAATTTTCTAATACATGACATATTCATGTGGGTGTATATGGAAATTCTGAAATTCCATTATATCTTAAACCCTGTAAGTATGTACTAAAAAGATCTTTGTTACATTATCTTAGGACTTATTACACCTAAAACCAGATTGTCAAAAGTTTTCTAGCTCAGTAAGGTTTGATTGGTTTTGTTATTTTGTCTTTTAGAAGCAAGTGGAACCAACAATCTCAGATGTTGATTAGATTTGCATTTATTCTGGGGTTTTATGTTTGGTGGTTTTTTTTGGTTTTGTTTTTTGTGTGTTTGGTTGGGGGTTTTTTCACCATGTTTTGACCACCTAAATGTCTCAGAACAAGTTGACAAAGGCAGCTAAAATGTAGGAAATTTTTCTATTTCTGCATAAATTCTATTGATGAAGATGGGTGTTAGTGAAACACTCTTCTAAAGTGAAAACTTATCACTGGTATGCTGTACCTTTTGCTTAATGAGGTCCTAATATACTTAGAATTCAACGGTTATTATTAAAAAAAAGGTATTACTCAAAATTATTAATAAGTAAAATTAATAATCAGAAGATATACCAGAGAGAATAACTATCTGAATTACCGAAACAATACCTTTCCTATGAGATGTCATGTGTTGCAGTGGTATATAAACAGTGTTCACTGTGAGCGTTTTCATCTGCCTGCTCCACTGCGTGTCCAGGCTGGTCATTGCTGATTTTAACAGTTGCTTTCCTCCCACTGCAGAACACGAATGGGATTTACACTGGCTTCATCAAAGTCCAGATGGAACTATGCAGACCCATCACTGTGCAGTCCTCCCAGAGCCAGGGAGGGTGTGCTCCTAGCAATAAGGAAACTGCTTTTTACTTGCCGGATGGCTGCGTGAACACCCTTCACATCAGCAGCACCAACACTGTTCGGGAAGTTATCGAGGCCTTGCTCAAAAAGTTCTTTGTGGCTGACAACCCTGCGAAGTTTGCACTTTATAAACGCTGTCACAAGGAAGATCAAGGTATACGCTGAGCTCGTGGCATTTTGGTTGTGGAAGGGTTTGGACTGGGAGTTGTGCTATAGTAATACTTGAAATAAGCCAGGTGGAAGAACTCAGATAAATGGGGGCGATAATCTTCCTACCTTGTCTTTTTTTCCTTATGCAAAATAGCTTGGTAAGTCAGTAAAAGATTGGGAGATATTTTAGGGTAATTCATCCAAAACAAAGTCACCTGCTAAAATATTTACACAGATCTCCTGTGCTTTGCAGTCCATTTTATTTTATTTTATGCCCCCTTATCAGGTCCTAAATTTCAGGTGGCCTGATACACTGCAGAGTTGTGAGGTTTTACCTCACATACAGGACAGGTTTTTAAAAGATAAACCCTGGTGTCTGTGGTGCCTGAGGTACTGGCACTGGCAGAGTGCTCTTGTGGTGATGACCGTGGGCACATGTGTTGTGCTCATTGTGTGTCAGTGCATGTGGCTCTCCCTGGGCACTGGCTGCCCTTATGAGTTTTTTGTATGTTGTGTTGGAAATACCAGATGGAAAAGGGGCTTTTTAGGCAAAGGTGGATTTTGCCTGTGTTGTGGTCTTGTACTTAGAATCCATCTGCCTTCCAGGGACATTCAGAGTGGTTTCAGTTCAGTCTGGTGTCAGGCAGGGCAGAGTTGTTTCTTGGACTTTTGTGTGTGAGACTTTAGGTGGAAAAGGGATCAGAACTGTGATACGCAGCTCTGATGTCATAAATGCTTAGATATAGCAGCAGATCTGTGTGTCGTGGCTTCCCCCCCCCCGCCCTGCATGTGTTCAGACAGTGTTGTGTGTTGACAGGAGGCCATTTCATTCCTGTGTAAATGCAGTGTTGCACTGTCACCATCAATCACCTGCTCAGCTCCTCCCTAAAACTCACCACTCAAAACCAGTATGATACAGTGTGTAAATTGACTACACATGCATTAGTCATTCTGAGTGTTTGAAACATTGTTGGTAAAGATGATAATTACTGTGGTTTCCTTCTCCTGCAGTTTATACATGCAAGCTGTCAGACAGAGAACATCCCCTCTACCTGCGCTTGGTGGCAGGCCCCAAAACAGAAATGCTCAGTTTTGTTCTACGTGAGCATGAAACTGGAGAAGTCATGGTATGTCACACCCGTGCTGGGTCAGTGTGTTTGTGTAACTTCATGGATGAGTGGGCTTCTGTTTGGGCTGTGCTGACCAGTTCATTTTTTGGAAGCAGATTTTTTTTTTTTTTCCACCCGTTAATTTCCTTTGTGTCTTTTGTAAACATTTAATTTGTGGTTAGACTGACTTGTTGTTACTTGCAGAACAAAAAACAGTTTAAAAGAGTAAAATATTTTCAGATGCCCTAAGATTTGCAAGGAAGGTGCCTGATACTGTTCCAGTTTGAAATTGTCTACAGTGTCTGAGGTTTTGTTTTGAAATATTGCATATATAAAATATTGATGTATTTTCTGTTAATCTCATCCATTCTTTGCTCTGTCTTTCCAGTGGGAAGCTTTTAGTATTCCTGAACTGCAAAACTTCTTGCGCATACTGGACAAAGAGGAAAATGACCAACTGCAGATCTTGAAGAACCGCTATGCAGCTTACAGGGGCAAACTTGAAGAAGCCCTTCGGGGGGTGTTGAAACCCGGTTAAAAGGGGGCCAAAGGACACTCAGGAAAACGCGCGCTACCAAATGTCATTAGAGCATGCCAAACCCAATGTACAAAGAGCAGCAGAGAGTAGTTTTCTTTATTCAGAAGACTGTTTTGTGATGCCAGGGTAGACTTAGTTCCATAAGCCAGGTCACTTAGCATCTTGCACCCACAAGTAAGGGATTCTGCATGTTTGTACATCAGTTTGCAACCCTCTGTGTGCCTAGAGAGTTTTCCAAGTTATCTTGGTGCAAGCTGTGAAACTGTAAGCAATTTCCTAGGACGCTATGAAATAAGATTTTATTTTTTTTTATTCTTTTGCTTAATGGTGTCTTTACAAGTAAGGATGTGCAAATTGATGGGTTAACAAAAATATTAAAGCCATTTGGACAAGAATTAGTTGGAGCACTATCTTAGAAATGAAATTGATTTGCACTACCTTTCTGTTTTCAAAGAGTTACTGTATAATTTGTGAGAGAACTGCTATAGATGGAAGGCATATGAGATCTTGTGGTTTGTACTGTGAAATTTGTGGAAAGCTTTAAAGTGGTCTTTCTGAAGAAGGTAAAGAGAAAGTTGAAAAGAAGGTAAGAGCTGGGGGAGAAGAACTCTTAAAAGCTGACAGAGGAGGTTTTAAATGAAAATAGTATTTACACTAGAGGAAAGTTGAAATACTAATTCTACAAGGTCAAAGTTTTAGTATGTTATATAATATTGTGAATAAGTTTTATGGTTTTTAACTGTGTAAATCCACACTGGAAAAGAAATAAAGATAATAGAAATAGTGGGAAGGAACGAGAAGCAAAAGCTAAGTAAGAATGAAAACGGAGCTGCACATACAAGTCATTTTTGGAGAAGCTGGTTCCATAAAGGCATAGTGGGAGTTTGAAAAGTGTGGCAAACCTAAACAGCTGCTTACTTGAATTCTGAACAGTGGTCCATGTCTCAGATAACTCTGTGAGAAATACCTGTCTAGCAAGGGTTCAGACACAAGCTGCAACTACAGATGTGTTTGGTCTTTATAGCAAGTCAGGTCGTTCCTCTGGCTCAGTGATCCATTTTTTAGGCTGGATAATCTTGAATTATCTTATCTGAAAGACAGAAATAGCTTCCTCTGTTTCTTTGTTTGTTAAAGGCTCAGTCAGGCAAAGAAAATAGAATTTCTTATTCACATTTCCAGCCCAGCAGAAAGTTAACATTTATTGTCTGTGTTGGTGACTGAGCTTAGTAACTCTTGCTATTAATAATTAAAAAGGTTTTTTCCTTATGGTTTTTAAACTTTTAATTGAAAAAGTGATCACCAAATTCTGCAGACTGCTGATTTACTTGATTTAAAAGTAGGAAAAAAATGTAGCAAGAAAACTTTTTACTTTAGTGTAAATATAATTGTTGTTCTTTCAGAGTTATTTATCTAAAAAAGCATGTTCAAAAGAAACCAAAGAAGTGGGTGTGCAATAGAAGCATGGAAGCATAAGGCAGATTTGAGTGACTGATACTGTAGTCATTATCATGCCAGAGAGGAAATGAGTTATATACTGGGGGGTGGGGGAGTGGTGGAGTGCTAAGGATTGAAGAGCAGCAGAAGTTGTGGTGGGGTTTTTTCCCCTCTGTTCGTAATGTGTTTGTTTTAAATTCCCAAGGAATTATTAAAACTTTGGTGACATCTAATGGATACTGTGTGAAACTCCAAGATGCTTCTGTTCTTCCCCTTAATTTTATGTTATTGTGCCTTTGTTTCCTTTCCGTAGTAAGATTCTTTTTAAAACTCTTCACAAGTTTTTTAGGTAAAAAGAATTTGCAAGCTTATGAGACAATCATAATGTTTTAAAGAGTTAAGAGAAATTAAGAGTAGGACTAACTATAAAATATATCTAAGGCATATCTTGTTTGTTTTTTTAATTTCACATGTAACATTGTAGTGCATGTGTGAGTTAGTAACATTATCCTCAAGTGAGACACTTTATAATGGTTCAGGGAATGCTTTTGTGTTTTGTTACAATTTGTTTTTCTCGGAATGCAGCAGCATGTTGGTGGGTATTCTGTTAACATCTTCTGTATCTGCCCACAGCTATGTAATCATTGCATAATCGCTGTCAACACTGAACCATTTTGTTGCTCAGATTTAAACACTGTTTGAGTTTTAAAGTTGAGTATAAAAATATGTGAATTTTGGTTTTACTTGAACTAAACTATCAGGCTTTTTAAATAGGCACATCTGCATTTTCTTTAGCCAAAAACCTCAATCAGTGTTGTATGCACTATGAGTCTTGATTTAGGGTGAAGGGGATGGGGGTGGGGGACCAAAATGAGCTTATATTTTAATTTTGTCTAGTCCACAGTTAATTATTGTAAGATGTCATGTGTGGAGTTAATTTTCTTATTTTTTGTTCTACACACTGGCAATTACAGCAGCTTTAATTTAAAAGAAATGGTCATGCCTGGTCAGTTTTATCTTTTTTTTTTTAATTTTAGCATCAAATTGAACTGTCAAAGCTTTTGTTGCAAAACTGTTTTCTTGTCATTATATGATGGTACCAGAATGATTAAGTGATGAGGGAGGGGTAATGCAGGGAAACATTAAAATGTATGTCTTTAAATACAAACATTTAAACTATTTATAATTTTAACAAGCTTAGTTTTATTTTTGTAGGGAAGTTTTTATTCCCCTTAAAGTTATTACTGAAATGGCAAAAAAAAAAAAATGATGGTTCCATTATTAAAGTTGAAGTTGGCAATACTTGGTGATGTGATGTGTATTTGGTTTTATCTTTCCCTGATGATGGTGTTGTGATCATTTTGAGACCAAATGGATTTCCTTGTAAAGCTGCAATAAATCCAGTTGGCCTTCAGCATAAATGAAGCTGTGCCTGGAAGAAGAAAGGGAGGGAGCTGAGGGTGGTGGGGATCGCGGAGCTGACCCCTCCATAGAGGGAGTGCAGTGGTGTTGGGTGGGAAGCCCACGTGCGAGTGGTTTCCTTCTGTTAAAACCACCGTGGAGAAACGAGGCCATTACACCCAGGTTGGGGGTGATACCCCGGCCCTCCCGCCCTGGAAACGCCTTTCACTCCTTTTTATCTTTAATGGCTTTTTAGTGGTTTTCTTTGGTAACACCAATTTTCCACATTAATTTTCCAGTTATTTATTTTGTGTTTTTTAAAAGTGGCATATTCCTCCCTGATTGGCTTGGTAGAAGGGGCTGCTCAGCTTTGGTCACTGTGGCACGTCCCTGGGCACTGTGGCTCAGCAGTGCCTTGAAGGCTGGTTTATGTGAGACCTCACAGCTTGGTGTGTGCAACAACCACATTATGGCTGTGTATGCACTTGGTAAGGCCTGCAAATCGCAAATACTTCAGCACTCAGCCGGGGTGAGATGGATGAAGGCCTTAAAGATACTGGAGTCAGCGAAGCTGTTGAGCACAAGTCACTGGGCTTGTGTCGCTGCCTGTGGCAGTTACGGACTACTAGAAATACAACTTGGCAAAAGAAACCTCGTGTGTTTTGGCTGGTTCAGGGGCAGAATCATCCATCTGGACACCGAGGAGTTCAGTGCTGAGGCAGAGCAGGACAGCAGCATTGTCTGTGGAGCAGTCAGGCCACTCTTCTCTGTGCCAGGGATCGAAAAGTTGTCACAGTCTGCTTTGTTGTCCTTCAGGCTTAATTTTTATCACTGATTTTTTTAAAAAAACCCCCACCATTCCCTTCCTATCCTCCTCCTGTATGTGTGTGAGTATATAATGGTTTTCTATTCTTCCCAGGGATAAGAACAGGGATTTCCAGCTGCAGTCCTCGCAAATTTTGTCAGCATTCACTTTTTACATCTCCCATTGATCCAGAACTGTTCAGGTATGTTCTCCTTCATTTTAATTTTCAATAGCATACATGTGTTTGTTGGGAAATAACTGTGCTTTCAAAACTTTTCCTACACTTTTTATCTTGCAGAGCATATAAATGATGCTATTTAAGTTCATATGCAGGAGAAATTGCATTTCTCCTATAAAACTGGAAAATAGAAACACTTCTTTTAACAAGTGAATTTTGAGCAAAACAATGCTGAATAATGCAGTATTGATACATTCATGCAGGGAGATTGTTAGTATACCTCAGATCAATGATCAGGAATAAAACTGTCTAGGATGATGGCAATTTTGTGATGGTTCCAGAAAATTAAAAAAAGCTCCTAAAAGTCTGTATACTTTTAGCTTGGGCCTCAAAGCTCCACAGAATACTTAATTTAGTTTGAAGTACCAGTTTTACAAATTCTTTAAAAAAAACCCCAAAACTTGTTACTAATACCGCTGGAATAGTCTTATTACTTTCCTTTCAAATAATTCTGTAGTCCAATGTTTGTCTTTAATAACCTGCTTTATAATTAATTTGGTGCCATGTTGAGAAGTCACCTCCTGCCTTGGTTGGATGAAGTGAATAAAAAGCTGCGGAGTGGACAAAGAATCCTCACAGGATAACTGAAGGGTTCAGTCTCTTACTGTTGATGATGAAGTAGATGACTTCCAAATGGGTGAAGTCATGCATGTGCAACATCTGCTTGGTGGAGAAGCAGGGACTGCGGTGAAAATTCATGCAAGACAGAGGCACACTGTGATCTGCTGTTTAGAACACAGGTTTAGTGCTGTGAACTGAGGACTTGCCTATTCTGGAGGAATTATTTTCCTTTTGATGTGTGAGAGTGGATAAAAGAGATTCCCACAGTAGCCAGTATGGAGAAATAGGCAACACCCAGTCCAGAGCAGTTTGAGCCAAGCACTTCGGACACCGAGCCTGGCTGCTGGCACTAGTTTTGTGGTGTTTTTCAAGGAAATATTGCATAGACCAGGACGTTTATCTGAAAAGCACCTTCTTGTGTTGTGTGCTAGCAAGGTGAGAGGTAATTCTGGAGCGTTCTTGCTTGCCCTGGTGCAAGCAGAAATGAGAAGTGTTTTCAGTTGTAGCAGCGTAGATCTGAAAGGGACCCAGTCCAACACCTTGCATGGAGGCACCCAGTACTAGCAAGTGGATTCTCAAAGCTGCTTCCTTCCTGCTTTCCTCAAAGGTGGTTTTTAAAAATTGTCTTTTTATTGCACTTTATATTCTCTACCTCTCCCTCTACAAGTTTTGGAAAGGGCAGTGTTCACAACTGGAGTTTTGAAAAGTGTATTTTAAATCCAAGGATTAATCCTTCAAATGCTTTGTGTTGCCAAATCTAACTTTTCATGATGCTGCGCAGAGTACTGTCTTGGTTCTGTCCTTCTGGAGTGTATTTTCCGTATGAATAAAACAGGATATTACAGATAGAGTAGTTCTGTTTTGCCTTCACTTTACCACAAACATCCATGAGAGAAGTAGAGTGCGAAACCCCCTTTGCTAACTCTGTAAGCCCAAATATAGCACTGTGGCCTCCCACATAGCATGAGGGAAAATAGCATTGCAAGTCTAAGATTTCTGTCTTTAAATACAGAATCTGGTATGTGATCAGAAATTTCAGCTGTTTCCAACATGTCTCAGGAGGAATTAGAATGCCAGTATATTTTATGATGGCAAAGTTCGGCCTCTTCATTTTTTTTCCCAAAGGCAAAGTTGTTGCATTAGAACATTGGCTCTGAAGCTCTCCCTTCAGATAAACAGGTGCTTTCTGTATACCAGTAATCCTAGACAGTTCTTTTAATCTAGACTTGGCAGCTGATACTTTCAGAATTTGCCCTCTTTGCTCCTAACATTTTTCCATAGATGTGTGTGAGCAGATGTTAGACACTTCTATATTTTTATCTGCTCTGGTTTGTCTCTGGTTTTTCTTGAAGTCAGAACCTGTGGGGTTTTAGTAATACTGGCACAGAAAGGCAGCATAACTTGTACAGTCCTTAAACACCTGTTGACAAGTGACAGCGCTCATTGTTAAATGTAAACAAGGCTGAGTGAAAATGCAGGTCACACATAAAAAACTCAGTATCTACTTTAGTTCAATCTATGTAAATAAAAGCCATATCAGAGAAATGTTTCCAGAAAGTTAACAGACTTTACACTGACAGTGTGTTTTGTTGAAGAGCAGGTCTAGGATTGGTCATGTGCATTGCGCTGCTTCAGAGCCTGGAGCAGCCCAAAGGTAGGAAGGCAGTATTTTCTAAAGGTGGGGCATAATTGCTGCTGGTGCTTATTCTTTAATACTCTACAGAGAAGCTTTTGAAGTTACTATACAATTTCAAAGGACTTGAAATACTTCTGTGAGGTTTTTGCCTTGTTAACTTGAACACTTTAAAGGCAGAGGAGAAAAACACTAAGCAGGTATCCAGAAAAAAAAGTAGTTAGTCCTTTAGTGTAAAATTTACACATTTTTGGCATTATTTTGGTGGTTCAAAATCGAAGCAAAACATCACAGCTCAAACAAACCCAAAACCAAATTTACTTAGGATGTTCATGTTGTAGGAGAAGGCTTACTGTGTTGGTTTGGATCAGTCATTGTAATCTTTTCCTTTCATCTACTGCCTGTTTTAGTTAGCTGAAAACATGGCAGAACCCTCAGGACTGAAAGGTAGATCACGTGAGCTCTGCTGATGCTTTCACTCATTTTCATCAACAGCATGAGAACATGCCCCTGAATCTTTCGTCTCATCCTTGATGCCTTTGCTGCCAACCCATAGGAATCTACAAAGCCATTCTTGCCAAGGAAGAGTCAAGGAGTAGGCTTTTCCCTAGAACTTGCACAGGAAAAATGAGGAAGTGAGTGATTCAGTTGTGTTCCATCAAGTCCCTCTTACTCCTATTTTTAGAAAATAGGTGGATTGTGGCAGCTGGAATAAGTTCAAACAACTTCAACATGTTGACAAAGCAGACACTGACTACTTTTGAGATTTGTAAGCAATTACTGGACCACAACTTTAAACATAGTCTGGTGGATACTATCAAAATATTGACAGCTGACTCTTCCTACAGCAGCACCTGGAAAGCAATAAATTAGCACTGCCCTTTCCTTCTAATTATGGAATTCCCCTGCCCCATCCCTTGAATGAAGTATTAATGCTGTATATTTCTTTTTGTAAAACAGGTGACTGCTTTAGCTGTGTAACAGCAGTTTTCCTCAGAAACATGGCTTGTTCTTAGAAATTTGTGTCACTTGGGCTGTCAGTGATGGGAATGTCTATCTAAGTAATACAGAGCTGCCTCTTTCTGTAGTGCTGCAGTAAACTATGGTTTTCATAAGCTGGAACATCAAAAGAAAGATGCAATGTTTCAGGCAGCCATTAAACATTTTTGTCTACTTAATGGAACACTGCTACATCTTTGCTGCAGGATAAATAAGGCTGACACCGCATGGTTAAGCAGAAATGCAAATAAAATGCAGAAATAAATGTTTTAATAGCTTGTGAAAGCCTCAGACTTGAATAGGTTAAAGGTGTGCCAAGTCACCTACTGTAGTTCAGGACAGTTATGTAATATTTTTAAACAGAATCATCCAAGAAATTCAACTCTGTAACATGGATTGAGGTTAGTAAGTAGCATGTATCTTACTGTTCGTCACAGTTCCCATTTTGAAAAAAGCCTTATGTGGGATTTTATACCTCCTCTTTCCCATGGCCAGAACTTACTGGTCTTAATTATGAACAGCAGTTTCTCCGTTGTGCTTTTTGTTTTCCATCTATTCAATGACCCCAGTTTCCAAGGAAATGTGAGCAAATACAGGTTGCATTTCCATTTGTCCCCTCACCTCAGGATTTCTTCCTGGTGCAAAGTAGTCAGGTGTTGCCCTGCTAGACACTGTAGTAAGGTTCCCTGTGGCCATATGAAGTAACCCTTGTTAGGTAGTAGGGTGGTAAAGCAGAGGCTTTTAAAGGCTTATAAAATAGGAATTCAGTCATTAGACATGTGACACAGCTTATTCCTGTAGGAAGGTTTAACTCAAGCTCAGTAACAAAGATAGGAAGTTTGATAGGCAGTTTATTTTTTTCTTTCTTCAAAAGTGCAGCAGTGAACAGGGTCCTCTGGAAGGGCACTTTCTAAACAGATGTTCAAAACAGCAGAAATATGCTCACAACATGCTACAGCAAAGTATGCTCACATACAGAGAGAGTCATACAAAGAAAATTCATTTTAATTGAATCACAGTAAATCACAGCTGTTTCATTATAGTGAAATACTCTATTCAGCTTGATGAATCCGTCTCAAATTTAACTTGATTGGAAAGGTATTACACCTGCTTTGGGTGTGTGTTTCCATGTACATGTCCCTGCTACAGCTTTATTCCCCAAACCGAAGAAGCCCAGTTGACTGAGCCCATGCTGGGTAAGCAGGTACTGCTGTATTCACTTATGCTGAAGGGATGAGAATGAATGTTGGTTTGGTTTAGGGTGACATAATTAAGTTATTCATTGTATTTCTCCCTAAATAGTATCTACTTTACCAGATCAGATCATTAAAAATTCACAGCTCTGCTTTTGATAATAATGATTTTTAAAAAAAGTAAAAAACATTATCACATTTTATCTAAACACAACTCTGTACCAGTAAGGCCCTTTTTAAAAAACTCTGTATATTTAAAATGAATGCCTTCAGTAACAAGGTACAGATACAGCCATGGTCAAATAACACATGAAATGGAATATCCAGAAAGACCATTTAGTTTTAAAATAACTTAGGTGGGAAGTAGATCTGGATAAGAGTCAAAGATCCTTCATAGTTTGTTTTTTTTTTTAATTATCAAGGATAAGAATTAATACTGTTCATTTGAGGCTGTAAAAATACTCACGTAACTGCTTTATGGCAACAGACACAAGTGATAAACTGCTCTAAAAGCAATGGAAGGCAGACAGCTCTTGGTTCCTCTTCTTCCTTCACTACATGCTTAACAGTCCTTAAGTATTTATCAAAGGTGGGAGCAAATAAAATATTTTCCTGACCCACTAAGTAAGGACTGGTTAATTTAATTCTGAATTTCACTTTAATACAACATTTACTACCTATGCCAGATTTCAGCTATAGTATAGTTCTCTGACAATGAGTGTGTAAGTTAGTGAGCCTTATTACAAAATGCTTTACAGGTATGTGCAGATAGCAAGAGTATTAATTTGGGTAAAACATCTGGTCACTCATACTGAATAATCTGCATCAATTCTGTCAACTTTCATATTGCTAATTAGGCAAAAAATAAATCATTCAAAAGAAAGTGTCCTTGTTAGGGCTTAAAATCACTTTAAGAAAAGATTATATTAGTTACATTTCTGTACCCATAACAAAGTTTTTTTTCTATTAAGGAGCAACAGAATGCACATTACTTGCACTGAAGCTTAAGCAGAAACTTTGTCTATGACCCAGATTTGATAGGACTGTTGAGGGTTTAATGTGCAGCAGTCAATGTATTTCACACTAGCCTCCACACAGCTACCGAAATGGAGTTTAAACAAAGAACAAGTCTAAGTTGCTAGAATTCTCCAAGCAAAACACTACCTACATGAGCTTTAGGTTGAGCTCAGTGTGCAAGAAAACCCTTGAGAGCGTAAAGACAACTTTGGTTTTGTTTCTAGAGACAAAACAGTGTATGAAGGATACTGATGAGCAATACTAAAGCTTGAGAAACAAAAAACAGGATAAAGCTACAGTTGCAGTTGAGAAAAAAAAAAAAAGTCCTGAGTTTTTGAAAGCATGTAAGTAGTTTGAATATCCAAAACTTTCTGCATTTATACAGATGCTTCAGTTGAAAAGTTACCTTTCAAGTTAGTCTTTTTTTCTCCAAATATTTAGTCACTTCTGAGAGATCTGAAACAAAGGTTCTATAAAAACCTAACCTGTAGCCCTCCACAGAAGTTTGCAACTCTAAGCTACATGAAGGACAACTTGGGTGCCTCACAATTAAAAGCCAGGAAAGTTCAACTTAGTTTATTGTAGCATTGCTTGTATCCAGTTGGTGGATCTGCACACTGGGGTATGCACCTTCACAGTTTTGAGTCATACTTCATTGCCTACTTAATGATTAATTGAAATAATCATGCTCTCTGCTGGGATAAGAGATGTGAAATAACTAGCTGAACACTAAATCGTTTTGCCACAGTTTGTTTGACAAGGGAATGATTATCGTGCCCGGTAACAAACTTGTCTTGCTGAAGATCAATAATTCAGTGTTTCCAGATGGTGTTTTGCCAATGAATCTATACAGAAGTTGCATGGTAATGCAAGTTTGTGTGTTTTTCAAGATTTAGAAGGATGCTCAAATTTGGGTGCACGTGATGGCTGCATTTCAGATAAGCCTGATGAGAAGGTTGATAAGACATCACCCTTTCAGAGGGAAACCAAGTGACTTCTGACATGCAGACCTTTGGTGTGAAGGCCACGTTTTTGCAGGTTCCAAGTAGTTATATCTCAACCAAAAAGTAACACCCTATGAAGCACTTAAACTGCCTAAAATAGCTCTTAGCCTAATGTCTAGTGAGCAATGATTCTATGATTTATTTTTAGCTAGTTTGCTTTCAAAATAATTTACCTTCAAGAATCTAATCAACATAAGAAGTTAGACAATTCAAGACAGTTGGAGGTTAGAGACAGATCACCTCTACTCTGGTGCCCTAGTTTCTGGATTTAATTTTATTATTACTTCTGGTTGTATATTAAAAACAGACTTAAGAGTTAGCTCAAATCACAGGCACACTTACTTGAACAACTGTTAGTCTCAACAGTCTCGTTTAACTCACTAGGAAGTCAGCCTATCTTAAACCCTAAGAGGTTTTTCAGTTGTACACAGTAACCCAGCCAGCATTTCAAACCACAAGGAGGCTGAAATTACATTCTTGTTTGCAAGCTACCAAAGCTGTCCTACAAAATTCATTGGTCTCATCTGAACTGGTCTCATTGAAAGAGACTATTTAGCAGATGGATTTTAATTCTGCACAAGACACTTGCTAGTCAGTTCCCACACTTTTGACTACTGCCCTCCTACTCTCCTTTTGGGCTAGTTTGCTATTGTCACTAACAGCTTGGAGCTCAATAGAAGAAACCTATAATTAAGCATTAAGAAGGTCTGTGACACTGAATATGGGTGAGCATTACTGTGCAATAGCACCTGCCTATCTAACCTGACTCAAATACACATTTATTGATTTTTTTTTAGAACAAAATAAACTGTTCAGATTCATAGGCATAGGTTCACCTCTGTGCCTGTGATATGAAAAGGTACTTGAAAGACAAAGGTGGTAATCAACGATCTGAGCAAGACAGATTAGCTGTGTCTAACAATTTACAGTTAGAGTTCAGCTGTAAAATATATATATTGCACAAGGCAACCAGCTAAAGACAAGGGGTTCCCTTCCAAACAGGGTTTGAAAAGCCCATTAAAAGTCTTCCAGCTGTAATCAGCAAAAGTTAACAGAGACAGACCTGCTGCAGTCACTGGAGAAACTGGTCAGTAGGAGCCCATTGCAAGAGGCTCTTAAGGGTCTTATAAGAACTGTGCAGAAAACCTCCGAGCCCGTAGGCCGTGATTGCTGAACATGAGCCGTGGGTTAAACCTGTACCTGCAGAAAGGAACAGTCAGTGTGAGCTGCTTGGCCTGCAGAGAGCAGCACTCCTAGAGAGAGCTTTGTGCTAGGACAGCTCTGGTACGAGGCTATGTGAGAAGCTGCTTTTCTCAGCAGTACACAGCAGTGACAATTTCTCTGTATTAAAACAGATAAAGTGTAACAACATGCAACCACAAAGCTGAGTCTCCCAAGAAATAAACCCTAGCTACAATGTACCAGCAGCATAAGGGCACATATAACATGAAGCATTCAGGAGCTACATTCTAACATAAAGCTTTGCTGCCCCAAATGATGAACGTACGGAGCACTTTAAGGACACTCTAAGGACGTTTTAAATAGTCGTTAAAAAAGCTTTGGTATCAAAGATTAGTGACTGAGTGTTGAGGCAGGAAGTGCTATTTACTTACAAGAGCTAATACATACAGCTCAGGTCCTGCAGGAAACATTCTTGCTAACAGCATCTCCATGAACAACCAGAGCTAGTATTCGGAAAACACCTGCCCATAGAAACCAGGAGACCTTTTCCTTGTTTGCAGGCAAACCTGAGGTCAGTCTCTTGACTATTCAGAACAGCTGAAGTGTACAGCTGTGCTAAGTCAACGATGTTTGACAACATTAAAGTAGTAGTATTCATACCAAAGTTATTTATATTTGGTAAGTTAAAATATAGATTAAGCATTAAAAAATAGAAGCATCAAGAAAACATCTCTAAACAACAGTATGTATGACAATAATATAGTCCATCACAAATACCCTCTATAAAAGCCTAATTTAAAAAATACATAGTTATATTTAAAAGTATTATAATAATGAAGTGGATCAGTGTTTACCTGGGATCAAAGACACCTGGGGTACGGCATGTTGCTCCTGAGCAGGACTGCAGCATCATTAGTCGATAATTCATCTTTTCTAGAATTTCTTGATCAATTGTTTTAGCAATGTTATTGATCTGGTGTGGATCTGCAGTCAAATTATACACTTCCACAAACACCTGTAGAAGAAAGTTCCTGCACTGTATTAAGTCCTGAATGCTAATTAACAGTCATATTATTTGCAAAAAATGCTTTATGGCAGCACAAAATCTCAAATGTCATTTTGAACTCCACTGCAGCAGCCCCACACATAAGATGTGTTCAGCCATGCAGCTACGTAGTGAAAGACAGGACAGCATACCAGCAAAGCAAAGTTTTGCAGTAGCACAATTTTGTTGGAAAAGTTTTTACTTTTGCCTAAAGTACTCACCTGCCACTGCAGATTCTTTACCAACATATAAATGAACTGTATGACCACAGTAAGTCTTAGGACTGTAATATCACAGTAAGAGGCCTTGGCTAAGCTGGCAGTCTTTTCACTAATGGATCTCAAATTACATAATTTCATGACCATCACATCAACATTCTATGCTCATCAGACACTTAGAGGTGTCAGACCCAGACAGGTGTCTTGACTTCATGTACAAAATATGCTGAATAAAAGTATGCTATAGCCTCAAACAGAAAAAGCTTATTGTGTATGCGTGTGCTTTGAGGTTTGTCTGGAGGATTTTAAGGCAATTTGTTTTTTGGTACATTAAATACTAGATACTTCTGTGAGTCAAATACTGGTCAAAACTATCTCAAGAATTTAGCTGTGGTCTTGTCTGTGCTAGAGTAGGAGGCCCAAGTGCAGATGATACTGATAAAAACTGGCTGAGTTGTGTCTAACTTTGACAAAGGCATATCTGGACAGACTTTGGCTTTTTTCTTACAAGGTTCACTGCAAGGTTATAGAAGCCACATTGTTGCACCTTCCCTATACTGTTGGTTTTATTTTAGCTAGCTGAGGTAAAATGCCACAGCCATACGTTCTCAGTAGCAAAATTCCAAAGTGACATGAAGTGTTATTATTGAGTCAACTTTGGAGTCTTCTTTTACAAAGAAATCCACAAGACTTGTTTAACTTGATCATAATTTGTCAGAAAGGGGAAAAACAAAGGGCTGGGTCTGCTAAGTGACATTTTGGTTTCCTGTACAGCTTTTCACACTAACTGCAAAAACATCTTGTGGGATTTACTCTCCTGGCTTAAGTTGCTCATTGTAGACTGCCATAAAACTACCATATCCCCATATTACCTGGGATACCTGCTGCTCATGCTGTTACTGCACAGCTGCTGACAGTACAGTTTGTTAGATCTGTGACCCAATTGCCTCAAACCCGACATCCTTGTTGGAGCAGCTGTGTGCAAATGAGCATAACTAAAGATCAGCCCTGTAGCACACCACTTTAGTACACACAGCTCGTGCTCCCCTAGTGAGACCTGAGCAGCCTCTGAAGGGAGGGCATTACGTCCCTTATACCCAAACAACTTACACTAAGGTCAGAGACCTTTCTCACAGTTGTAACTTAAATGCTATTTCTGCCAGACAAACAAGTGAGTAATACATGAGAAATTATTAGCCTGGAATTTGAGGTCTTCCCAAGTAAAGGAGTTGCAGCTGAACACATACACAGCAGAGGTACAGTGTTATCAGAAAATATTTGTTATTCAAAAGAGACTGCCACATGGAAGTAGGCAGAAAGAACTGAAACCAGTCCAGCACAGCTTCCTGTGAGGCTGTTAGGTGATACCAGAAGGTGATAACCATAGTTTAGGCCTCACTCACCTCCCACACCCCTTTTTTTTTTTCTCCTCTTCTTCCCAGAACCCCACTACAGTTTTGGTCAAACATTCTCCATAGGAGATAAGTACTTCAGTGTTTATCCTGCAAGCAATGCCAGTCTGCTTTTCAAAGTACTTCATGGAAACCTTGAGAGCTGATAAGAGTGCAGACAGACACACGTTGTGAACAGCTGACAGCTGCTAGTCAGACAGACTTACCTCCCGGTCATCAAATTCACAGTACTGCAGATCCCAGGAAGCTGACAGTGTCCTTACACAAGCATATGTGTTGTTATAGGAATCTTCACAGACACAGTCTGGGAAGCAGTGCTGTGAAGCAAGCAGTGAACAAAAACTTCAGGGCAGAAGATGAACTTTTCGTAGGGTCTATTCTAGCTCATGCTAACTGCAGTTAACTGATGAACGCCCAGCTCTTAATTTAACACATGCAAATTTCCACCTGAGATTTTAAGCAAAAAATTCAGTGATGTTACTAAACTCACCATGATTAAGTGCATTTTGTCTGGGAAGCAAATGTACATATGCAGAAGAGAACAGCATAACACACTACTAAAGACAGCACCAATGGAATGCTTTACTTCAGTAAAGCAAAGCAAACCTGCTTTGATTTAGAGAGTAGTTAGTGGTTTAAATAATAGTCACAGACAAGAATTGTGCAATAAGGTTACTGAAAGTTTAGAAAGAACATTATGTCACTGCCACACACTTGGCTTAAGCCCACACCTTCCTGCATCAGTCTCCAGCCCTGAGGCCCCATAGATTCCTGCTGAAGGGCTTATTGTGATCTCCGTGGTCATATGGACATGTCAGTTCCACATGGCTGGACATCTCCTTCCAATTGTCAAATGCTGCACAGGACCTACAGAGCTGGCTCCCACTTACCAACACACTGAGGGCTTACAGAACCAGGCTAGCCCACACAGCAAACACGTTTGATTCAGCAGCTATTTCCTAATATTAACAGATCTTGTCCTACTTACTGTGACTCCGGGTCCTAGGCCAGGACAGGTAGGATCAGTGCCGTTGTATCCTTCTCCTTGGTACTCCACCAAGAAGTCTGATCTCCACGTGACATTTTTGTCTCCTCTCTACAATAAGAGGTTAACACAACTTAGTATCTACTGCACTGTTAAACAGAAGAAATTCCCTGTGCTTGGAATACCACTAACACTGCCCACTGCTTAACAGCCAGTGTCAGTCTTAAATAATTAGCTTTAGGTTAGAAGGTCTTGTGTAACTGGAAGACAAGGATTAAACTCCAAAAATATTAGTACACCCTCCTGTGACGTTTTAAAGTGTTATCTTCAATTTATAAATGATCATGCAGCAACACCAAGTAGGAGCCACATAGCCAGATACTACTATCCTTCAGACAAGATCCCTGTAACAAGGCTGTTTCTCTTCGATTTGCATCACATTACCACAACAGAAGGAAAAAGGTACCCTTGGCAAATAAACCAACCAAACAAAAAAAGGAAACAGCTTTAAGAAACAATCAAGTTTTAAGCTGGTCTATTTGTAGCTGTATTTTAAAAGGCAGAGGGAGATGGAAGTTTATCGTTAATATACTGCACCATCACAGGCATGTGCAGCAAAGCAATGCGTTTCAGATTTGAGTCCACCAGAGTTTAAACCAGGTGCCTTTTACCTGCTACTGTCTAAAGAACAGCTTAAGGTTTAGATACAAGGTTTTAAGAGCAAAGCACCATTTTAAGTCTGGATGATCTTTCCAAGCTTACTTTCCAAGTAAGCTGCCTTCAATTTATAGAATAAATTTAATTAAAACTAAACAGATCAACTGCAAGCAGCTTTATTTAAATCAGCTTCTGCTCACCTATTGGAAAGGTCAGGTTTACTTTATAAAACCCCATGCATTTTTCTAGAGTTGGCAGGAAACACTAATTCTACTGAAAATGGAGTCAAATCAAAGATGTAATAAGAACAGTCTGCTTTTCTCCTATTCCTATGCTGAGAAATGTTAAGGAAAAGGGGGAAGGAGAATGCAAGGTAGCAACAACATACAGGCTTCAAAATAGGAATTACTACAAACCTGAGAATTAGCCAAAGGATGACACAACTTTCTATCATAAAATGACCACAAAGTTGTAGCACTTATGAAAATACATCTGCATTTAAACAACATACCTACTTTTTTCACTCAGCTATGAGCATCCCATGTGAAAATAACATCAAAGGAAGAATCTGGGTTATAAGTCAACCTAATCTATCAAAGGAAGTACCATTCACTTTGAAGAATTACCCCTGCAAGAATTAGCCATTACTATCCCTGTCCCGCTACTTACCAACAGCGGCAACAGTGACATCCCATCCATCTGGGTCTTATTCAAGTCATACCCCGCAATATCCAGAATAGTGGGACCCAAATCAATATTTGCAACAAGCATCTGCAGGGTGAGAAGAACTTAACTTCAGAAGTTCAGAACATATTTTAAATACTCATAATTTTAGGTGCATCTAAACACTACCTAATTTCATCTTTATGGGCTAATGGACCCTGTAACACTGAAAAGCAATAGTAGGGAATTTGGAAAGTGACTTCGAATTTCATTTGCTTCTGTGGCCTGCAATTGCTTAATTTGATAAAAGCAAGAACAGACAGCTTTTTATATTGAGGTCTTTGTACTTTCTACCGCTCTGTGTATTTCATTTCATTGATACATATAAATGTAGAGGAATAAATTAGTAGCTAAAGTTGGTAACCATGAAACAACATGAAAAATAGATGTGTACTGGGATTTCACTTCTTTCTTACCTTATTTGTCTGATTTGGTTTTATCCCTGGTCCTCGAACCAGCAAGGGAACTTTGATATCAAACTCATAGAGCTGCCGTTTGTCAATTGGCAGAGAAAACTGGCCTAAACAATAGAAGATGGAAAAAGTTAAATGACCTTTCTTTTTACATTATAAAGTCTCGTGTTACTGTGGAGTGGTTTGGATTGCAAGGGACCTTACAAAGATCATCTAAAGTTCCAACCCTCTGCTATGGGCACATAATTGCCACCAGTCAATTTTTAAAGAAGAGAGGTTCTTAACCTGAACTACATTAACAAACTGGAGGACAGAAGAGATAACTTCAAAGTATAAGCCATATTTTACAAAGTTTAACAGCTTAGATACTGCACTTTTAGTTGTACAACATGATACTGACAGATCTTTGATACATTTTTACTGGTTAACCCTCTTATACCAACTCTTCCTATTCAATACAGAGACCCTTCTTTCATTTCTGTCCTAATTTTATATATACCAATACCAGGATACACTGGCAGAGGTTAATGCTGAAAACCACAACCAAACAAAAAACAACAATAAAATCCCCAAACATCCCACACTGCAACTCCAGATTGTTTTCTAATTCAAATCAGTACTTCTCATGTCTATAGTTTTCCACAGCAGCTGTTCCCATTTTCTGGAGTGGTCATGAGGGTGACAGGTTACGTAATTCCCGGATCTTCTACAAATGAGCAGTAAAAATTTTACCAGTGTGGAAGCCATTGTCTGACGTGTAAAAGATGTATGTGTTGTCTAATTCTCCATTCACTTCCAATTTCTTCACTAGTTTCTCCACCAGGTCATCTACTGACAGCAGAGTTTGCCACCTATACAGAAACAAAGTACTTCACATTAGAGTATGAAAAATTTGGAATAAACCTGACTGCAAGTAGGGCATTTATATCCTGCTTCCAGTCAACAGTATATGCACTGTAAGTGAATTATTTTGCTTATAAATTCTGAAAACAAATTTCATAGACTACTACACTAGGTTTTTTTAAGGCTGCAATTAAAGAGAGAAATAGACTGTTTGTCCTCAGTTCTTGTTGACTTTATTCTGTAGTGTCTGTGAAAGACATCAAAATGCTGATTACTTCTTATCTGGAGATAGTGAAGACCAACTTTGAAGCAACATGGTGACAAAGAGTCAGTCATCTCCTTCACGGTCACTTGTTATTAGTCCTTTATATGTAATTTAATATTAAAATGCAAGACAATCATGAATTTAGTTGTCTTTATGGAATCCTTTCTGCTTCAAAGCTGTATCAGCTATTTGGTATTACTCATATAATATCAAGGTCCATTATTTCAGTGTATTCATGCTGAATTAACTACAGCTATTCAATCGTTAGATTCTGTTGTCTCTTGGCTTAAGTTAAGATTTTGTTGCATAATTTTACCTTCATGTTTTATAAAGCAAGAGCCTCAAAAGTCTTGGGTTTCCAGCTCCAAAGTGACAAGATAATGCCTGATAACTGCTCAAAATGAAGCTCAACACTTAAGGTCATGTTTGTTTCAAAGCTTTTAAAGAAAATCCATCTGCAGTGTAAACAAAATACCCTTGCTTTCTATTAAAAAAGGGAACAAGACATGTCTACACATTATCCCCACATCCCCTTTTATAAAAAGGAAACAAGTACCTCCCCTGGCCAGTCAGGTATTTCCATGTAAGACTACAGACTGAGAGCCAAGATTAATAATACAGATTAGCTGGCAGATAGATCAACCACATTTGATGCATACCATGCAAGAATCAGGAATTAAATGAAGTAGAAGAAAAAGCCATTTTTTTATAAGAACCTGTTGTGCACTGAAAGAAAAGCAATAGAGAGATCAAGTGTGATTGGTCTTCTTTGTGAAAAATAATGGCATCATTTGTGAATATAATATTTCTAAAGCCAATGACAAGTTTCAGAAAACCTCCTCTTTGCAAATAAACAGGTGCCAGAGAACTACTAGAGGTAATCTGACATTGATTGCTAGACTTACTACAACTTTAAAAAAACCTCACACGTTAAAAATTCTGATTAGAAACCTTAAGAAACAAAAAAATTCTTACCGCTTTCTATAAGCATCATCAAGAAACTGTATTGAAGAGTTGGTCATTGGAGTCTTTGCTTGTCGAATTAACCAGTGCTTGTTCTAAAGAAAAAAAACCAACAAAGATTAGTGTATCAGTTAAGCATTAGGTTTTAAACCTTTCTTAGATCAATTACAAAAGAAATGATTCCTGTGAAAATGTCAGGCAATGCTGTCAAACTGACCTGACTCTGATTTTCCCTGTTGTAAAATCTAAGTTTCAAGAGTAGGATACATTGCAGCCCCATTATGCTCAACCCTTGATGAGAAGAAAATAGATGGGGATCTTTTCAAAGCAGTTCAGGGAAGAAAACTGTGAAAGGATCTAGAGGAGGCTCTCCCAGAGGTAAAAGTGTGATAGCCTAAGACAGGTCTGAGGAAAACAATCTGAAGCATTGAGCATCATTAGAAGATTTTAAGATTGGACATGATTGTCCAAAGTGAGGCACTTTGGGACTAATATTGGTGAGCATCCCAACAGGTAGTAAGATGGGGAAAAACTCCTGCACCCAAAGCAATTAGAATTACTTAAATTATAAACAGGTAAGTTCAAATGTCTGTAACAGTGCCACTATCAGATCCTTGGCGGTCTAAGAAATCAGGGCTGGAGACTACTGATGGGAGCAGAACATTACCATTTTATTTAGATTTTGACTCCAAAACAAGAGCATTTCTTTAGCTGCAGCATCATGGATTCTTCTAGATATACCCCCACCTTTCAGAAAGAGCCCGTTTCTTTCTTTCCTCACCTATGCCCCCAAAGTAATGGGGATGATGTAATTCATATAAAAAATGATACACCCACATCGAAGGACCAGTCTGAGCTGGGTTAGCTGCTGAGCTGGGTCAGCCGCTGTACAAATACATGGGAAGGTCTGTTGTGAACAACCTGAAGGTTAGTATTACTGGGGATCAGAACGAAAAATAAAGTCATGTCATTGCAGCCTTACACTTTTCACTTAGTAGGCCAGAGATGACCCACTCATCAGCCTCAGCTTGAGCCTGTATTTAGCTGGTCACTCCTCTCCATAGAGCCTCTTGTTATGCAATTTCCCTCCTGTCACAAGCAAATGACTGAACAGGCTCAGGCTTTAGGGACTCACAACAAAGTGACTCATATCTCCTGCAATTACTCAGTTCCCCTGTTTTCTGCTCTTGACTCCTGAAGGAAAGATTTTTTGCATGCATACTTAATACTTTGTCCAGTTTACTTTCATTCTGTTGTATTCAGCTGTCTCTTTTATAATCGTTGTAAAACAATTCTCTGGAAAGACACTAAGTCTATCTCAGCTGAGAGAGGAAAAAGTAAGGAAATATGACAAATCCTATCTTCAGCTCAGCAGTTCTTCAGAGAACAAAGGAGCTGGCAACGTCACCTGTGCAGCAGCCACTTTTCACAAGGGGCATGCTTAAGAGAGGTGCTTCATAAGGCACAACCACCCTGGGCAACTCAGGCAAGTAAGTCACCTAGTGTAGCATAATCCTCCTCTTTGAGTATTTTATTCTTACTGCCTTTCTCTGAGGTTTCAAAAACTTCACAAATACCTTTGTAGATTTCAATAAACTTCACACACTCGGAGTTCTCAAATCTGCTTCCCTGTTAAGTCTCTTTCAGCACTTACATACAAAGCAGTCCACCAATACTGCTGCCTCCCTGTGCTCCATTCTTGGAGAAACTTTAGGAGACGGAGACAATAAACAAATATACTGCCAACTTAATCAGAACATAGCTGTGCTCTGATTTTGCAGGAAAAACAAGGCATGCAAGGGAAATATCCAACACATATCTTAACCAACTTCCTTTTTAGAACAGCTCAGATAAAACTCATCTGGCTATTAATAATTCTGCTTAGGAATCTAGACAGCTGCTGATCACTTCATGCAATTCATAGTTGATGATACAAAGCAGGAGTTAAACTCAGACTCTGACTAGTGATGCACACAATTCCTATTTTTCATGCAAAGATTCTGCCTAAATGGCTCCTCTTAGTAGCCTTTGCCCACATACACTATAAGGAAGTGAGGCAACATTCATTTAGGAGTCAAGAGTGTACAATGCAAGACTGTCAAGCAAGCATTACAACATCAATGAGGGTCTTAGCCCATGTACATGTTTACTGCTACTGCAGGAATCGTACTTGCCCTAGAGAACAGTGAAGCTCTAGAAAACACTGATGCTCCAAGAAGAGTTAGGCTTCAAGACCACAACACTGCCAACTGCAGAAATGCACATCAGCTGTGTCTAGGAAGGAAGGTAATGCTAGTCTGTTCCTCTAGTAAAACTGCTGTACCCACAGATATTAATTGCCAAACATTAAGTCTAGCATTTTGCTCTGTTTTATACAGACATATGCTGAGCTTTCACACCGCATAAGGGAACTCCACAGTGTGTATTTTGCTAGCTGCTGACTTCACAGGTCAAGTTACTTCTAAATCACTATTTTAAAAGCACTCTACTACAGTAATGGAGTCTTAAGCCAAAATCTGGAATCCCTTTATAGAAGAAAAAAACCTCAGTCTGATTCCCACTTCCTGGTTTGAAACTTAAAAAGGTTGGGCTAAAGTATTTGTTACTGCCTGCAGCCCTTTTCTCCCCTTTCATTTATGTTTTTCTCATACTGATAAGCACACGGTCATTTTGCAAACTACAGTCCTCAGCTAAAAACACATTTCATTCTGTACTATATGAGTCACAGTGACCTGAAGTATGACTGGGCTCCTGATAGGCATTTAGGCAGTGTCATTTCAGTCTTAAGATTAGAAGCAAATCTTGAAGTGAAATAATTGAACACTGAACAGCAGTGGGTTCTGTATTTTAAACTACTTAAAAATACAAAAGTTAAGTATTCTGTAAGTTAAGTATTTCACTAAATTAACTGCCTGTGAAATTCACTTATTGGCAGAGTAAATTGCAGCAGATTAGTCTGAGCTAGACCATGTCTGGCCAAATTTGCTGGCACTGGAAGGTACTGCCCTGTCACAAGGATGTTTGAGTTTGTAACATTAGGCCCAGCAATTCTGGTTACAGGTTATTTTAACAAATGAAAGGAAAGTTCTCAAAGCTCTTAGTAACCCTTGGCCCTATGGTTCATGATTTCCGAGTCCTCTATTAGTCTGACATGCTTGTCACCTCAGAGAAGCTTTGCCATGAGCTCAAGGAATGCACTGCCCATCCACAAGCAGATGTGTGTAGGAAAACAGGGCTCTTGCCATTCTTCACCCAAGCCTTTGAGTAGCACACTACTTATGTGTTCCCCTGAACATACTGAGAGCAATTATAAGAATATTTAAAGAGCTTCAGAAGAGTCTGGAAATTGGACAGAGAATTCACTTTTTCCCTTTGTCGATCATAACTCCATTGTATTACCAGATCACTTTTGCCACTATGTTGTTTTTAATTTACAAGACATTAGCATGTAAATATCTCAAAGTCACAATAAACTTATCATGTTAAAACAGTCTGTCAAGGTCAGATGAAACAACCAGTAGTCTTAGTACTCACCTATTCTAATCACTGTTTAAACCTAACATACAAGCCAGGGCCGCTGCCTTCTACTCTCACAAACTAGAATAAGCTATACAGGTTCTTGCTGTTAACTTACCTTGCCATGAATATTGAAATTGCTGTTTCTTGGTGCACTGACATTCTGAAAACTCTTTGTATACTGTGGAGCAGGTGTCCAAGGGGAGTGCGGTGCTGGGGTTGAGATCATCATAAAGAAGGGCTCGAAATTAGATTTGTACTCCAAGAAGTCCAATGACATGTTGGCCTGTGAACAGTGTTGTTGGAGAAAAGTCATGCCACAAAGAAAACAGCAAGTATTTGACAAATCCAAACGAGACATTCATAACTTATTTAGAGCTCGATAATACTGCAAACATTTAAACTATTTCAAAAACTTACTGCTTGCTCATCTACAAATGTCTAGAGCAACAGCTCATGATAAAAATAATCCCAAGAGCTCATGTTAAACAATTTTTCCCACATCTCCAAACCACTTTCTACTTCAGACCTTTGCATTAATTAGTCCTGGAAAGCTCATCAGAAGTTTGTGCCTATTCCAAGTACCAACAAAATCCACCTATACTCTGGTTTAATCAAGTAAAGTCAGAGCTTTCTTTGACATTGTCTGAGTCTGAGACTTTCAGATGACCCATCCTATCTGACAGACCCCAGTTTAGGAGCTTCAACTTTCTTCGGAAATAGCAACAGTACTGAAAAAAAAATAAATTCAGCC
Source organism: Dasyornis broadbenti (assembly GCA_013397935.1). Lineage (NCBI taxonomy): Eukaryota > Metazoa > Chordata > Aves > Passeriformes > Dasyornithidae > Dasyornis > Dasyornis broadbenti. Next base: position 1,645,369 of record VZRN01006818.1, read on the forward strand.
CCACTGTTTATAGCATATGCTAATTCTACAACAAGATGCAAGACTACAATGGGTGAAGACAGAAGGTCTGGTGAAGAACAGTGCTAAACTGCACTTGTTCACACCACTTCACTGCACTTTCATTTTCACTTCACAATTTCAAGTAGTAAGTTATAAGAAATTGCAAGTTTCATTTTGACCTCCCCTAGGTCAGCCTTTAAAATTAAAGCTTCAAAGGTATCACTTGTAGATGAGTTTATCAGCATTCAAATCTTACAACATTTTTTCCTGCCTGATCAGTATACCCCATTTTTTATATCCTTTTCTTTCTCTAGAAAAAAAAGACTAGAATTCCCTCTTCCTCCCTTCTAAATTTAACATCTAAGCAATTAGGGCTCTACTTCAGTTATATGACAGCAGTCAAGAAAGGATTAGAACCACTCAGAAACTCATAGCAGTAGTCAACTTTGATTTCATTAGGAGCTTAAATTGCAAGATGTGAGAACTGCAGTAAAAAGATTCAGGTGTTTGGATTCTTAATACCAGACTTAAGTACCTAGGTGCCCTTAGGACACGAAAGCTTGAGGATCTCATCAAGCAACACAGGAACTTTGCATAAGCAATCTACTCCCGTGCACTGCCCAGCAAGTGAATTAAACACTGACTGTGAAATGCTGAATATATGTTTGGTAACTACAGGAAGAAAGTAGAATGCAACACACTGAAAATCGTAATACACTGCTGTATCAATAGGTAACATACCACAAATAAGCAATTTATGCAACAATGACCTGTTGGACAAAATGCTTACGAGCTGCTGAAGGATCAAAAAAACCCAGTACAATGCCAGTAATAGGATAGTCTCACTTCTGGCTTATCAATTCCAATCTAGCTTTAGACGATGCAAATCTAAATTTAATCAGACAGCTGTTCAGTACCCTAAGAAACATCAATCATGTTATTGCTAGTGAGCAGTTGTCTGTGTTATAGCACCCAGGGGAATGAAACTCTTCAGGGTCTCAACGAAACACTACAAGACTGCACAAGGAGACATCTCCTCTAGAAAAGAATTTTTGTGAGTGCTGCAGTACCAACCTATACACTGTAGCACCACGTTAAATTATGACTCCAGCTTGGCAGGCAGGGGGACATCTCCCCCTGCCCCCCAGCCACTGCTACTTGCCAAACAGGGCCTTAAGAGAGCTGAAGTACCTCTTCCAACCTTCCTTAAAGTATTTGACATCTTTGTTACCTCTTTTTATTTCATGGGGATAAAGAGGCTAAAACCTCCCCGATCAGCTACACATTGCCCTCATATACTATGAAGGATTGATTAGTCTTTAATATTTACAAGTTATCAGCCTGATGGAGTTGGAGACTACAGGACACTAACACATCATAACATCTAAGAAATAAAACATGGTGTGAAGTTTGTTTTTACATGCTTCCTACTGAAATCTTGTCCCAGTTAATCTGTTACAGAAGTTCCATATTATAATGAAACTTATCCTTCTATGAAGTAATTTAAATCACTGCCTACCTTTAACTCCTCAGGGAGGCTACTGGGTAGCAAATGGCCAGCTGAAATCCCTTTCCTCTCCACAGCTCATTAACATAAACCTGTCATTTCTAAATATACCCAGAATCTTGCTTTGCTGATAAATGTCTACCCGCCGTCACAACAGTACAATTGTCCATTTATGAACTATCACAGTCTAACAAATTATCCCACCCTTCCCCAACTCCCCAGTATGAATATCTGGTCATAAGCAGCTTCTGCACAATGCATTGCAAAATTTCTTACCAGTACATCTGTCAGATAATCTACACTGTAGTTCTCACCATGCCTTCGTGCCTTCCCATTTACTGAGAGGGTATAGTTGTAGTACTTTGAATTTTTCTCCTGTGAAAAAGAAAAGTGACACAGATACTTATGCAAAGCAACATGTACATTGATCACTTGAAATAATCCAAATGAGTTGCCCACGAGCATATGTCAAATAGGTTATGAGCATTTGCCATTAGGATACTGCAAAAATTCTCAGAAGTGGTCTCCATCAACAAAACTGGTTTTAGTGCTATCTCACACTGCTTTGGCTTTACAAGTTGGATTTTTTTCTCCAGGCACTTAGTAGGAGTGAAAGCCAAGGATCTGATATATAGTAAAGGAAAAAGGGAAAGAAAAATTGCATAAAATTGTTAGATGCTCTTTCCCTGCTCTTTCATGACTGGGAAAGTTAGAGCATGAGTTGGATTACGAAACAACCAAGATTAAGTAGTTAAAAAAAAAGAATGGTCACATACCAAAGCATACCAAAAACTCCATCCAGGAGGGACGTGACCTACTCCCCCTGCATCCTCTGCTCCGTACTGAAAAAAGAGAGATCATGACTCACAGTTTCAGTTATGATGAATCAAAGCTAGACATTGTGTTTCATGTTCATGTGCTTTATTCAACACTACTCAGAAACCATGCTAAGCTAAATTCAATTTCAGAATGGGGAAAACCACATATATATGCATATAAAACCACATGAAAGGAAACCAAGGTTCAATAACTAGACAGTAACTGAAAGCTTGGCAATCATCAGTAAAAATTAAATATTATTCCCTGTTCTATTCTGCACGTGAAAATACGCAGAGATCCTGGAGAACATAGTGTACATCATGAGGTAGTGAGAGATGACCAAAGCATTCATGTGGCAAGACACTTGTAGGCTCTGTGATAACAGTTCACCAGATACTAAAGAGAGTTCCACATAGACCAACAGCTTCCTTCATCCTTCCCCAGCAGGGGTAGGAACTTTATGTAACGCTAGCCTCTTGTCACCTCACTGCCAAATAATCTACAACAACTAGCCTTTAAGACAGCAAAAAAAGGAAAGTAGCTGCTGAGCCAGTGCCAAACTCAAAACAGAGGGTGCCTCAGAGCAACACAACGGGTTTTCTCAGGGCTGCCCTCTCCCATCTACATGGCTCGCTAACTGCAGGGATGAGAGACTCTGCTGAGTCAAGGGATGCTCAAAGGAAGCCAGCTAAGTTTCCCTTCCCCTTGCTGCCTCAGGAACATCAGCAGACACAAATTCATGCCTGGCTATGAAGATTCATGTTCCATTATACCACCAATGTTTTCCACCATAAGATAAAAAGAAAATATATTGTTAAGAACCCTGTAGCTCATCTAGCTCGAAGTCCAATTCCATCACAAAAGAGGAACACTGAACCTTAGAGCTTTCAGTGCTGAATTTTACATCTTACTATAAACTACTAGAAACAACAGCCTAGTTGAAAAGAGGAAAAACCAAAAGCACACATACATAAGTGACTCAATAATAAAGTGTTGGGTAACCGCTGTAAAAGAGCTCTGAAAATATCTGTTCTCCCAATCAATTTGCTTCAGTGGACACTTAACTACTAAATCAAACAACAGGAACAACAACAACAACAACAAGGCACCAAATACCTCATTTAAATACTTTCCAGCAAAGAACGTTTGATAACCGCACATAGCTTTGAGTAGTGCTGGGAAGGTGTATGGTTCTTGAATCTTCTGCCATAACTTGCTGCTACAGTTCCCTTCCAGAGTATTATTGACAACATGATGATTATGTGGATATTTTCCTGTTAAAATGCTAGCTCGACTGGGACAGCAAAGTGCACTGGGAACATACTGGAAAAGAGAATGAGGAGATTTAAGACTGGCACAGTAGAACAATTTCATGTCAAAATTTAGAGTTTTCAAATATCAGCTGACAGGTTGATTAAAATGTTCACCAACAGTAAAAGCTACTTCTTTCTAGACACCCAGAATTACACTGCACCAGTGAAAAACGGCACATGAAACCAGTTTCAGGTCTCTGCAGCACATGCCCTGCAATTCCTCATCACCGGACTGGACATGGTTTTTAGACAGGAGCAAGAATCCACTAAAATACTGTTTGATCATTGACTCACTCTGTTATTTTAGCTGTGGAGATACACTAGAATATGAGAAGAGTGAAGTGACTTTTCACTGTGCATGAAGCTGATGAAAGTTTTAAGCAGCTTCTTTCAATGCTTCTCTATTTGTAATAAAAATATTCAGACTACAGTTTTACTTTACAGTTTAAGGAAGTGAGTACGAGTGCTTTCAGAAAGTGAAACCTTACAGATTTTGAACACAACCTTAAGTTATGTTCATTTTGAGACCTAAAAGTAGGTAACAACTGAATTTTTAAAAACCCACATTCATATCTGCAGGCTTCATAAAATGATTACCATTTTTTGAGATGACAGACTATCTAAGAAACAAAATACATAAATGCACACAGCTCAGAAATTCAGAGTTAATGCAAACACTTACTGCATTTACAAAGGTTATTCCCATCTGCGCAATGAGAGCATTAGTCTTCTTTAGGGGGGTCTGAAAGGAAAGGACCAAAAGGGTATCAGCTAAAAATGCAAGAATGTCAGGGGACTTGAAGCAGGCTGCCTGGAAAAAGGCCATCACCGCAGGTTTTAGGCACCACCCCGGCAAGATTCTAAGAGTGCCCTTCTCGCTAGGGCCTGGCATGGCCACAGAGATTGCACAAGCAGATCCAAGCGATCACAAGTGCAGGGAGTTTCCGGGGGTATTTACAGAGGCAGAGGCTGCTCTGGAGGTGCCCCAGCCGCGGCCCACTCGAGCTCCGGTGACTCCGCAGGGCGGCTCATCCCACCCGCGGAAGCTCCACCGTGACGCTCCTTCAGCGGGGCTGCTGAGGCCGCAGCGAGCCCCTGCCCGGCTGCGGGCTGGGCCCAGCGCGCCGACCCCCGCGGCCGGAGAGACCCTCGGCCCACACCGCGCACCCTCCGAGCTCGGTCTCTCGCGCCAACAACCGGGTACGCGATCCCGGCGGGCGGCGAGCCCCCCTCTCAGTGCGCTGCCGCCAGCCCCGCGTCCCCCGCAGCGGGGTTACCATGCCGCCCAGGCAGACATCCTGGTCGTCGGTGAGGATAAGCACTACGTTGGGCCTCCGCGCCTGCCGGGCTGCCCGCGCCGGGCTGAGCAGCAGCAGCAGTGCGGCCAGCGGTAGCGCCCGGAGCAGCACGGCGGCGGACATGGCGGGGTCGGACGGTCCGGGGCCGCCACAGGCGCGGAGCGGGC
>VZRN01006818.1:1651483-1674252 GCA_013397935.1 Dasyornis broadbenti
CGGAGGCCGGCGTGGCCGGCAGGGCGGGCAGCAGCGCCGACAGCCTGGCTGAAGAGGACGAGGACGAGGACGAGGCGGCTCCCGGCAGCGGCCGGTCCAGCCGCACCTCGTCGCTGGTGAGCGGGCTGCTCACCGAGCTGTACAGCGCCGCCGAGGCGGCCGCCCCTTCGGGCAGTGCCCGCTCCCGCACCCTCCGGGAGCTGCAGCAGCGGCCGAGCCAGGTCAAGTACCTGCGGCTGAAAGGTACAGCCCGCTCCGCCTGCCTGCCCCTGCTGCCGCCCTGCCGGGGCCGGGAGCTGCTCCTGCCGCCTCGCTTTTCCTCTGTGCCTGCAAGGGAGTCCTGCCCGAAGGTGCCCTCCGTGCCTGCGCGCACGTGTCTGTGTGTGTCTGTATCCAGCCTTTCTGCATGGCCGTGGCTCCCAGGGGCTTCCCACGTGCTGTTAGCCGGGTACTCTTTCAGACCAGGGCTTCCTGGGCTCTTCTCACCTCTTTCAGGTGCCCTAGGAGCAGAATTGGGGTTTCTGTGACAGATTGCTGATTGCATTTTGTGTTTCTGCGAGTTTGGTGCTTTTCCTCACTTACAATAATGAATCAATCTCCAGTTTTTCTTTCTTTTTCTTTTACTCAGTCCTTATTTTCTGAATCTAGGAGAGATACTATACATACAATGTCATAAGAAAGAGTTGCTTTTCTCAAGTACTTTTAGTTCTACTGGACATAAGCTAAACTGGACAACTGTAAAGCTTATTTGGAGGTTGGCATGTCTTCCATGGAAAAAAAAAGTGTAATAAAAAATGTAAATGATCGAGTCAATCAGAATCTAAATAAAATTTTCAAAGAATTCTTATGAAAGTTAGGTAGCCTCAACAGTGCATGCTTGTGAAAGGCTGAGACGTGCAACTCCCATTTGATCCAGTGAAGAGAAAAAGAGAACAAAGGCCTCTTGTCTCCTGATGTTTAATCACTTTTGCTTTTGATGAGGAAAAAGCCCAAGAGGTGACTAAATATGCCTCTTTTTTAGAGCTGTACAAACAGCTGTGTGCTTCCGTGTTTGGCTTCTTAATGAGATGATACGCTATCTGATGTTACTAGGATGTAGCTCAAGTTCTTCTGTGCGTCCTTTGGCAACCTGGGACTCAACAGGAAATTTTCTTGTTGAAGAATATATTTTGTGTTTTCTCAGCTCGTTAGTTATGCTGCCAAGTTATTTGTTTTTACAGGGACAGCTAACTGGCACAAGTGGGAAAGAATAAAACTCACCTGACAACTCTTGTGGTGACTGTAGAAGTTAGTAGGAATGCAGCTTTTTTTTTTTTTCTTTCAAAGTCCGTAGATTTTGGTTTTAATCACCTTGCCTGGTAGAAATGCTTGGAAATTCCATCTGAGCAGCAGGTGCTGAAGCAGGGTAGTGTCTATAAAATACAGTATTGTTTTATCAGTGGCTCCCCGCCCTCCCCTTTGCAGTCTTACTTTTCACTAGCCCATGGTTGGTGGTCATTTCAGCCTAATTTGTCCTTTTCTTTAAGCTCTCCAGAATTATTGAAAAAGTTTTGCCACATGAGCTGAGCTGTTTATCATCCCATAGTAGCTTTTCCTGGATGCATACACATTTTTGTCATTAGATCAGGTTACTGAAGAATGGATTTTTTGGATTTATTTTCCTTCCAGCGTTAGGGGACAGGGGTTGCATTGAAAGTGATAGTTTGAAAACTTAGCTGCAGGGAGCAGGCAGCTGTGCAGATGCTGGTGGCAAGCTGTACCAGGCTGCTACAGGGAGGCGCTGAAGAGGTCAACATGTGATGGGCAAGACCCGGGATTTCACTGATGGGGTGAGCCTCTGAGAATAGAGCAGAGGACTCAGAAATTAATGGGCTTAAGACATCTCCCCAACAGCTCCCTTTTCGGGACCTGAAACTTACCTCATGGTGGGGCAACAGGGGACTACTAAGCTTAGACATTTTGATGAACTGAGGGTGTCTGGTGGCACTGTGACTGACCAGGGGAGATAATTGAGGCCATGACTGAAGCCATCTAGTTGCATCTTAGTGGAAAGAATTTCCAGCTTAAAACTTATTCTGGAGTTACATTTGTAGCTTTGCAGGCAGCTTCTTGAACATGTTCCCTTGTATATTACAAATATGTCTTGTCCATGCACAGGCAGCTTCTGGAAGGTACTGTTTAAAATGTATCCCCTGCTTGCATTATTATCCATATGTTCTGGCTATATCTGTCATGTTCCTAGGAGTTTATAACAGCATAATTGTTAATATTCGTACACTGTGCAAAAAATTGAAGTATTTTTGTTTAAAAGAAAATTAAGGACTTTGGCTCAGATTCTGAAAGTGTTTCTAACTGGGAATTACCCCAGTCAATAGAACTTGTCGTTTATAGAAAGCTTGTATATGTAAATATCTGTGGGGCAAGTGCCTTTGCATGTCAACTATAATAAGCTGTTTGTGAATGTTTTGGCCTGTACTGAAGTTGTTCTCTCTGCTTGTTGGCAGATGTTGATGAATTAACAACTATAAAACGAGAACTGAATTACAGAATTTCCGTTCAATCAGCAAAGTTGCTCCGTCTTCTGAAGCAGAAAGACAGGCTTGTACAAAAGGTCCAGAAGAACTGCGACATTGTCACAGCTTGTTTACAGGCAGTTTCCCAGAAACGCTGTAAGTACTTTCTGTGTCCCAGCGTAAGTAGTTTATTTCATTAATGTGAGCAGTATTTCATTTAAGCCCTCACAGTTAATTTAAAGTCAAGAGGCCAGGCTATGCTATTCCTTAGATATGACTGGTTCCTAATGATGTCAGTGATACCTGGAAACAGGCAAAGTTCAATTAGCTCAGCTGGGTAAGCTCCTGTAGCCTCAGCTGTGTGTATTGGTGTGGCAACCTTGCTGTAGGTTGTCTCTCAGGCTTTTTCCCAACTTTAATTCACAGAAAGCCCAAGTTGAATTTTTTCAGTCTGCAAGCTGTGTGTCACTGGGTTTCATATGGTTATAAGGGAAATTCTGGAAGTGGACATTTTTCTCACTGACAGCTCTAGACAACATATCGAATTCTATTCCCAGAGCACTGTTAGTTCTGTGTAACTCCTTTTTATCAAGTTATCCAAGGTGAGGAATATTGGTGAAAACAAACCTACTTGCTTCAAAGCCCTTTATCAGCACCAGTGTTTTGGGGTTTTCTGAAAGAGTGCATGGGAAAGAGAAGAAATGTTATTCCATAATTGTTTAGCCTTTTCTTTCTGCACAGTGAAACCTTTTTATTTGACTTGGCAAAGCTGTCATCTTAAGATAAACTGAAGTGCTTTTTGGTAGTTCTGCTAAAATAAAACTGCATGTAACTTCATATGTAAAAATAAATAGAAATTATTCCTTTGGAAAGGACGTGTGAAAATAACCTGATGTTGTGTCTTATTTTTTCGTTAACATGCAGCGTGACAGGTACAGAAATTTTCAGGTACAGTAAATAAAGCATGGTCTTTTCATAAAAATGTCTGTAGGAGCTTTGAGGTGCATGTAAAAACTTTGTTAAAAGAATTTTACTGTAGTGGCATGTGCTAATGTAGTCTAATAGACAAACTCTTAACTAATGTGAAACTTAATTTTTAGACATTTGAAAGTGTTCCTTTGTTTTACTTAAACCTGGCATGAAAGTTCTTGGCTGTCATGTACTGTGTAGGCATATTTCTTCTCAAAAACTCTTTTCTTAATATCAGCCTGATAACCAAGGCCACTAGTATGGAAGCATTTACTGTAATCTTCTTTTAATTGAGACTACTTGAATTTTCTACATATTTAGAGGTTTTGACTGTAAATTCTGAATGCTTTTTTCCCCACTTAGTTGAAATCTTTGTGTGGAGGTAGAACTGTAGTTTTCAATTAATCTTAAATTCATATTCAGTTGTTTGAATGCTACCTTTAAGCAATCTGTCCAGATCAATTGCAAACAAATACTGTTTCATGAAAAGATGGAAATTCTATGAGACCCTTTTTGAATACTGCTTGACAAATTAACTCCTAGTAGTAACTTCAGTTAGTTCAGAAATGACAGGACTGATAAATTTGATCTCTTATTTTCTGGTGGAATGTCTATCATGCTTTAATCTGTTTCTACAGAGAGAAAATAAACAGGTTCTGTTTTAAAAACTGTGCTTAAAACTGTTCAGTATCTGAAAGTTCAGGATCTGTGAGTTTTGCAGCTCACATAGGGTGCCATCCGCTGCTCAGTCTTGGACCTGTGCTGGCTCTTGGTCTCTGCTGAGAGCACAGAAGAGGCCTGGCCCCTCGGCAGCTTTGGGAGTCTACGTCTGACTTGCTTGTGTTGCAGGACCAGTGTGAGCCAGCACAGTGCCCGCAGCATTTGATCCCCTGAGTGGGTAGAGTAGATGTAGAGGAACAGTTGCCAGGGACAACTTCATAACTTACTGTGTTTCTCATTATGCTGCTGACCCTTGTCCCTAGTAGGTGATGCATGTTTTGCATATAAATAGGTATTACCATAGGAAATAAAATTCACTGCAGAGTGAAATGCGTTTTGGTCGGATGCGTGAATGGTCATGACTCTGTTGAGGGTTAAATTTTCCTGCAGGATATATGATAAAATCAGTACATGTGATGTAAGAGATATGAATGAACAGTTTATTTTAATAATACTTATTTTACCAATACTTAAATAAAATACTCCAATAAAGAAATTAGAGAGAAATCACAGTAGTGGCCTGATGACAAATATGGCACATTTTTCTCTTACTCTTGTGATTTTGACTTATTTGGGATAAGAAGATAGATGTTTGTTCTGGAGCACTGTGAATTATTTCAAGTCCATATTAGAAACTAAGCAGAGTGCTTTATGAATTTAATTATGTCATTTGAGAAAAGCAGAATTAAGTAAAAAGAAAAAATCAAGGTTTTGCAGCTGTCATATAAAGAATATGCGAGACATCTTTCTTTTATCTCTGTATTTTATATAGTGACAGCCTACTTTCATTACTAAATGTATTTTGATTGATCAAATTGCAAACCAGAAGTTCTTCAAATCACAAATTTTGATTAGTTTTAATTAAAAAAAACCCAAAAGACAACCAACAAACAACCCAAACCAAAACCATGTATTATCTTATAAATCATTTAGAAGTAAAAGCATCCAACTCAATTGTAAGTCAGTCTGGCTGGAAGCAAGCAGGAATGCTTAAATCTGATTCAATATAAAATAAGCCGAAGTAACAGTAACAGAAAGTTCCTTCTCTTGTATTTTTAATGAAAAATAATTTTAGTAGAAAATTTCCCAAAGATATAAATAATTTCATGCTGTGTTGCTATGGTGGTGCTGTGTACCTATGATAACTTTAAATGGGTCTCATGCTGTGTTCAGAAAGATTGTTAGTATTCTCTCTTGTAATACTTGTTTAGAAAATGTGATTAAAGTATTAATCTTCTGCTATTTGAGCATAGAATTCTCTAAGGTAACAATAAATATTTGCTTTCTAGTTTTTCTTTTCCTCTTTCTGGTTTGGTTTAATATAGAGCCAGTAGAGGGAGACAGAATATTTTATTTTGTGCAGAACTAGAGCTGTATCTCTGGTTTTGATAAAGATACGAAAGCCATCAGCCTTCCTGAAATATGAAGGAAAGTGCTTTACAAATGCTGTCAGGCAAGAATTGGATGAAAACATTTAGCATCAAGTTGTCAAATAAATGTTAATCACGAAGGAAATATTCGGTTCCATATATGAAATAGATGAAAAACAGTGAGAAATGGCTTTTCAATTATAACTGAGATCATTAATTCCCTCATGGTTGTTGAAGTTATGTAGAAGCTCCTGACTAAGTGAGCTGAATGTTTCAGAATCCAATTACAGAAATTCTGAGGGTTATGTCTGTATTCATTAGTGGTATTTGTGATCTCTTTGAGTGCATCTTAATTGGATAAAAAGCCAGCATGAACTGGCATGATTGGCACAGATTTGTACCCCACATGTCCCCAGAGGATGGACAGTTTCCTGGTAGAAGGCTGGGCTATGAAGTCCCCTTAATTTCTGAGAACAAGTTACTGTCTCTACGGCATCAACTTTTCTCACAGGGTGTAGAACTCAGAGGAAACTGGGAAAGTATTGCTTGATCCTATTTGCATGAATTGGTTAGGAAAGAACTGGCAAGATCACCATTATCACGAGTACCTGGAAAAGTGCAATTTAGACATGCAAAAGTACTTGTACATCTAGATTAAATTTCTGTTTTCTGTCTCATTCCCTTCTTCTCTCCCTTTAGCTGCAGTCCTACTGCATGTGTCCTGTCCCATCTTACTTTTTTTTCCTTCCAAATGCTTTATTAGCTTTCTTACATGACCCAATCTTTAAATATTGGACTTCTTAGCTCTGTTCCATTTTCTCCATCCCTGCATTTTGTCTATCTTGCAGTGTCTACCCAGATTACTCCCCATCCTTGACTTTTCTTCATGTTATTTCTTGGTCCCCTTCATATGTTCTTCCTTGTCTTTTTCCTGCATGTACTAATTATCTACTCACCCATTTTCTCCATCCCTCCTCTTCCCTCGACATGGTTACAAAACCAAGGCAGAAATTCACAAATTTTAGTTCATAGGATAAAAGTTTGGTTAAAGGTGTAAGAACAACTTTAACACAACATAGTGTGGACACAGCTAATATTGATTTGATAGAACTTGGTAAGGTTCTTGGAGGAAAGGAAAATTTTTCACAATGGAAACAATCAGCCACTGAAATAATCTTCCCAGGAAAGTGGTGGTTTCCTCAGCATTGGATGCTTTCAAGATTCGGCTGAACAGGATGCTGTCCTATCTTGACTAGACCATGCTTTGTTGAGAAAAGTTGATGATCCCTGAGGTCCCTTCCTCAGGTATTCTGTGGTTCAGTGACTGATTTTACTCTGGATTGGATGTCTTGCAGCATGGGGCAAGTACTTGTGTACATATGTAATAACTCATGCGTCTCAAATTTTGCCTGTGGCTTATCTGTCTCTTGCCACCCATTTCCCAGTAGTTTGGTTTACTGTTGCAGTTGTATAAATATGCTTTAACCTGGAACACCCCAGTTTCTCTGGTTTAATTTTTTAAATTTCTTTATGAAGACTTGAGTTACTTAGTGAATATTGCTGCTATGGCAGTTTATTGGAGATGGGCTGAGCACTAGCTAGCAAGGATTTTCTGATCCGTTCTGCGTCCTGTGCTGGTTTGCCAAGAGTGAGGTAATGGAGCAGTTAGAAAAGGAGAGAACCTGTATTTAGTGATGCTGGAGCTTGGCTCAGTGGGGTTGGTAGCTGTGTGCTTGGTCCATCAGCTGCACCAGGCCACTGGGCAGCAGTTCTTTTGATCTGGATGGTGAAGTTCACTAGCTGGTCCCTTGGGATGGGTATGCACAAGGGGAAGTGGCTCTAGATCTAAGTGTGGTCTTAACTGACTTGGTCGTTATTATCCAGCATTATTAATAAATTGTATGATTTTTTAAAAATATTACTGGAGAGCCCTTCAAAAGAGCCACCTATAGTGATGAATATAAAGCTAAATGACGTTTGACTAACATATTTCGTTCAGATTCAACCAGCAAAGATTCTGGAAAATCTGAAAGCTGATTCTATTGCACTTGGAGCCTGGACTGAGGAAGATTACTTTTCTTTTAACACTAGGCTTGGAGGAGGACTGCAAACAGCAACATTCATTGCTGTGCATCAGGTCATGAAATGTTTCAATAAGTAGGTATGTGTCATGTTTAGTACTTGCTAATGTAAATTAGACTGTGTATCCTGGGTATCTGTTATTTAGAGTAGGAGAGAGTTTGAGTGTTGTCAAATGTAATACCAGCTGTGTGGAACGCAGACTGGCAACTAATCACTAATGGAATAATCCTGAGGAGTTTTTAGGTTGTCGATTCCATGGTTACTTTCTTTTGATGAGAATATCATCTTGGAACTGGTCTTTGAGCTGCACAGCCAGGATGCTGGGACTTGGGGAAGTAGTTCAACAGAGCAGCAAGTCTGGTATAGCACTGTGTACCACCCCTCTCACAGGATATGCTTCTAGAGATCTATCAACTAAGTACCCAGATTTGCAGTGTAGTTGTGCTGCTCATTGGATGTGCACACAGAGCATGATCTTGTAAGTAATGAATTTTGACATCTTTGATCACTTGATGAGCAGTAACATTGGTAAGCCCTAGGGGAAGAGACCACCCCAATGCGCTGTCTCCAGCCAGCTCTTCAGGATGATCTGTGCTAGCTCCAGGATGCTGACTGGTGTGTGAGTCAATAGAAGTCCTTGGCTGGCTGTTTAAAAATACTTCAACTGGCAAATTGTGTGATTGTGCAGATTTGGTACTTCTCAGAGGCCACTTTGGGACTTAACTCCCAAGGTGAAGTAAATTTTTTTTTACTTTCATGGTGTTGAAAAGAAATTTTTTTCTTTTTTTTTTTTTTTCCTTGAAAGAAAGAGGCTGGATTTGCTGTCTAATTTAGTCATATATCAACTGACAAGTTCTTGTGGTCTGTGTCACTGCAGAATATCAGATTCAAAAGGTGGCAAGAACTAAGTGCTTAGAGCATTACAGAACCTGAAATCCTCACTTTTGAGGGAAATTCTGCTTTAAGGATACAGCAACTAAAATATCTTGTTCCAGCATGAAATAAAACACCCACCTACAAAAGTCAATTGCTTATGAAGCAAAATTGTGAAAGCTTACATTTCAAACTAAAATGCTTTGTTCAGATGCTTTTTTCATTTCATATTATGTAATGAGCCATTTTCAAGTAAGATGATAAAATGTTTAATCCTAAAAAGAGTCAAAATCATGCTTTTAGCATTTGGAAATCTGTTTTTGTCATAGATGACATTTTGCTGTGAAGGACTTTGCTTTCCACAAACTGGTATTTTATGGCAGACCTTTCCTTTAAAGTGGTTTCTTTATGACAACTGTGTGACAGATCTTCCTGGGAACATTCGGCAAGCCATCTCTGCAGCTCACTCCCTGGCTGCTCAGCACTGGGATTGCCAGGCTGGTTAGGGAGCTGAGGAGCCCACATGCATTCCTAAGCCATATGTTTTCCTTCTGAGACTGTAGGGTTTATATGAATCCTTACTGTTCTGTGTCATATACTTTCCTAACTACTTTGTCCCTAACTCTCACCACTGAAGTGTCTTACCTTTAATAAAAGTACCTTGTAGCCTCCTCAGAGCAATTACCATCTCATAATTGGCTAAAATTTGAGCAGTTCTTGAAAACGGCTTTTATCATGGGCTCCCTCAGTGATATTCTTCAGGGTTTAAGTAAGTAAACTATCTTGGTGGCTGCTTTGACTAGTGTCAGGAGCCAGAGGTAAGATTGCCTTTGTTAAAAGCCCTGGAAGTCTGTTTCAAGTGACTCTGGGCAGCACTCAGTATCAGCACAGCGTATAAGACTACACCTGACTGGCACCTTTTTCTTTTAAGTGTCATTTCGCTGCTACCATTAATAGGAAATTGGCTGCATTTGGAGCTGGGGTCACTACAGCTGATAAATTCCTCGGGACAGTGTGGAGCCTGCTGACTAAGAGACTATCATGTCCTTGAGGATGGTGCTACCTCCTGGCTCACTGTGCTGCTCATTTTCCAGTTCAGTGAGCTGCTCTGTCTGGAAGGGTGGGATTTTCGTCAGAAAGGGAGATGCCAGGGGTTCAGGGCTAGGTGGAAGCTGAGTAAAATGAGCAGCTGACCTCAGGGCACTTGCCTCTGAGAGGAGAGAGCCTTCAGTTGCCTGTTCACTTCTGCCTGTTGAGCATCAAACTTGGCCCCAAACATGCCTCACACAGAAGCAGCTGTCTGCTCTGAGACATACCAGCCCTTCACTCACAGGAGTGTCCTGAGACCTGGGAGACCCTGCTCTGCCAGCTCTGGTGTCCCACTCCTGTACAAGCTGTGGGCCCTGAGAAATGGAAAACCATACCCCTGCAACCTTCCATGTCTCCCCTCTTTGAATGCTTGCCCTGGGAAATGGCAGACACCTGGGGTGAGGGTGTAGTGGGGCTAAATTTGCCTGTCGGAAGTGTGTTGTGTAGATGTGTTCTGTAGTTGGCCTCAACCTCTAAAATGGAAGGTTATGACCCTGCAATGGTCACTTGAGGTGGTGAGAGAATCGGCCACTGATTATCTAACTACAGACAGTTTTCTTTCTTCCCTCCCTTGTTTCCTCCCTCATAAATAGTTCAGCAGTGTTTTTTAAATGATGTAGAAACTTGTTGGGATAGTAACAGCTGCATGTGGTTATAATATGAAAAATATTTTTTCAGAATAAATATTTCATTGCTTGTGGAACTGAACAGTAAATTCAGTAAACCATTCTGTCAGCAGTAATCTGTCTACTCAATCTAGGCCCAGTTTGCAACAGAAAATACAGATTGTTTGGTATAGGGATGTAGAGATGGCAGAGTCAGTATCAAATTCTTGTCCTGCAACATTTGGTATAGGATGTTGTAACTGTGCTTTGTCAGTGTGCTAGCAGCTTATGAAACAATGAAACTGGTTGAATTAGTGCTACACCTGAGGTATGTTTATTTTGGGTATGCATACAACTTGGAGGCTGACTGCTTAGCTTCTTCTCCATATTTTTCTGGGTAACAGTAAATCTGTTGCTGTTGCAAAGTCCTAGCTAACCTCACAGGATTAGCTTTGTAATGCATGTAGAATTTTGACTCCACTGAATTATACTTTTCAGGACAGCTGTGCCATGAGAAGTTAATGTATTGGAGAGTACTTGTTACATAAAATACTTCCTTAGTATTAGAAATAGGGATTAATGCAACAGATTATTGTGTGTGGAGCTTTTTGGATTACTTACCAAGTAATAATTGTAGTACTTATATACTAATTTGCCTGAAAAAAGTGATTCTCAAACCAGTGATCTCTTATTTCTCTGGTACTGCAGTAACTTTGGAAAGTGGGATTTGATTAGCTCAAATTGAGGAGGCATGCTGGAGGGAGGATGCTGCTGGTTGGAGACAGCAAAGTCAGAACAGCCTGTTCTGTGTCTACAGTCCCTGTCAGTCAGTCATGACACAAGCAATAACTGCCAGACGTTGCTGTTCCCTCTGCTCATTTGCAGCTATTCGGATGGATACTTGATCAGCGCTAAGGTTTTGTTGGTCCAGTAATTCCCTGGAAAACTGGAAAAGCTTTTATTTCACCACCCAGGGCTTACTGTGATTAAATGAGGTGAAGTGCCAATTTCCAAGTAGGTTCAGGAAGAGTGCGAAACAGCTCATCCTGCTCCAGCCCAGCAGCTGCAGCCCAGCATGTCTGCCCTGGGGCAGGGCAAGTGTTGGCTATGGGGTCAGGAGTGGGGTGCAGGACCCAGCTGAGCAAAGAGCTCAGCCTGCATGTCTGTGTGCAGAAGTGTTTGTGTGCTTTTCTGCGAGGCGTTGTCAGCATCCAGGGTGTAACCAAGGAGTTCATTGCGCTAACCAGCAATTTGCAAGGAAGCTGGCTCCACAACCAGTGGTGCCGAAGGCCACACAGGAAGGAGTGATGTGTGAGAAGTGCACCTGAGTGCATTCATATTTCTCAGATCTGTAGACACTTCTGAACTGATGGTAGATCTGCTCCGATTCCTGCAGGTAGTGAAAAGCCACAGCATCTGTGGCAAATGTTGGACAATCAAGATGTGAGGTTTTGTTTGTGTGTATAAGCTCACAGCAGGGGTTGCTGTGTGAGCTGCGGAACTATAATATCATGTCATTTCGGTCTTTAATCTTTTTCTGATAGGCTTTTGGATGTGGAAACAGCCTGAGAGAAAAAGTTCTGTTATTAGATTGTATGCATAGTCTTTCACACTTGTCTAGCTGAGTTCTGCCTTCTCTTTTATTCTGCTGGGGTTTACACTTCTGTACAAAAATTGATGCTGTTCTTTTCCCTACTGAAATGCTCTTTAAAAAAAACCAAAACAAAAAAGCCCTCAAACATTGTGAACTTGTAGGAGGGTTAATGGGGCTTCAGAGAAAATACCCAACGCAGTATGCGTTTATCTCGAAGTGGTACATGCTAAACATTCTCTGGTTACGTTAGCCTTTGAAGAAAAGGTTTCCTGGATACTGAAGATCAAATGGAGGATAACAGCTGCTTGGGATAATTAGTGCTAGGAATAGACTGATTTATGGAGCATCCGGCAATGCCAGCAGCTATGTTTCTGCAGCTTTGAGATAGTTTGATGTTTAAAAACAAGATACTAGAAATGTGGGCTGTGGAACTTAGTCTGTTTGGATCAATAGTCCTGTTTATAATTATGCACTGGAGCAGCTGTGGAAGAAGAGTTAAATGAGAATCTCAGATTTTTAAAATGCATTTTTACTTGAAGCTGTTAATAACCTGAATTTGACTTACTGAGCAGTAAATGAGCACTCCTCATGTACCCTTGAAATCTACCAAAGAAGTCAAGTCTATGTTCCATCTCCACATTAGATCGTCTTACTTACAAGCTTATCATTTTCTTTTTCTTAGTAAAAATTGGGAACTTCTTGCTATATTTTGTCAGCAGTGAAACAGCTTGTAAATTTAGTTCTCTATAAATTGTTGGTAACTTCCTAAAATCACAGAACCTGGTACTGTTCAATATGTTTTCCTTGTCATCCATGTAATACATATGGCCAGAATACAGACCATGAACAGTTGTTGTTTCTTGGGCTGGATTAGGCATCACTGATAGCTAACATTTTAATTTGGTATATGTGGTTAAGTGGGTTTCGTTGTTTGTTTGAGTTTTGTTTTGTTTTGGTTTTTTTCCCAACATGTTATTGCTCTTTTCTTGTTTCATCCAATGCTCATTGGCAGAAATAGCTATTGGACCTAGGTCCTGAAGGAAAAATAATTATACAGTGAAACTAAAGGAAGACAGAGTGGGGAGGTAATCAGTGCACAGATCTGATATTTTTAAAAAATGTATACTAGTCTGAAGAATTATATATTACTGATAATTATAGTAGTATCTAGAGAGATCTAGAAGTACTTATTGAACTGGACAAACTAGACATGACTGGACAAACGGTATGAGACTCTTTGAAAAACAAACTTAATGAGACAAGATTACTTGAAGGCTGGTAGAAGAAGCACATGTTCCAAGAAATGAAGTGAGTAGTCCTAGACTTTACAGTAGTAAATAAAGAATCAGAGCTTTGCTGTTAGCAAAACTGATGCTTGTGTGGTGTTGTACATGCTCAAAATCAATTTTAATGGCTCTAGGCTTTAGTACTAAATGAGCCTTTGATTATTGCTAAACACATCCAATTCAATAAACTTGTCCTATAAAAGTAAGTTATGAACTGAAATTTTGTCATTTAGCTGTTGAGTATAAAATCTTGTAGTAGTAATGTTGTCGGAACTGATAATTATTTGCTCCTCTTCATCTCAAACTTCATCAAACAAACTCACTGTGTCAAACTTGCTTAAATGACTAACGTGTGTATTTTTTTCAGGAAGGGGAGGTGGTTGTTTGAGGTTCTTTTGCTTTGTTAGCTGCTTCCATTTCCAACACTTGGAGAGCATGCTCTGTGGAGCTATGGCCCACCTGGGAGACGAACGGAATTAGGTAGTCTGGAGGACTTGGGCTTGCAGTAGCTTCACATACATGCAAAACTTTCTTTATGGAGCTAGTGGCATTTGCAAATGGGAACCAATGCATACATGATTCTAGAACTGTAGTGGTGGTGCAGGACTTGCTGCTGACTGATCAAGGTTTGTGGTTCCAAGAGTTCTGTGGTGCTTATATGAGCTTCTCCAGGAGTCAGCACCATTCCCCTCCTGAGCTCCAGAAAGAGTCGTGTTTCTGTTCCTGTGTAACAGAGCTCTGTCCATGGAGGCCATGTGTACTGGGAGAGAGGATCCCTGCTGGAAGCTGGACTCTTATCTTTGGGCAGTGCAGGACAGATTGTCTATTTGCTACATGTCTAGTGAAAGCCTTCCATGGTCTGAACCTAGTCTTTGCTGCACATCCTCAGCATTACTGCAAATAAGTGTGAATTAATGTATAAAAACTTTTATGTATAAACATGGTCCCATTTCCATATTTCCTGGCCCAAAGCAAAGACATTTCATCATTAATAATTTTTCTAACTTTGACAATTAATTTTTAATCTAAAATCTTTCCAAGCATTCTGTTTGTGGGTAAATCTTGTCTTGGGGACATAGGATCATTTTGCTTCCTTTCATTATGTTGTGCAGATAAAAATCCTGCTGTTTCTGAAATAGAAGTTCAGATCAATGAAGCTGATGATCCACACTATAAAATTCAATTTGTATGCTAGGTGCTAAGCAAATAATCCGATTCTAATAAAGGAAGAGAAGTTCAGTTTTAGATCTGGGACTTGCTGTGACCTCAATTTTTCTGCAATATTATCTTAAGTATAGCTACAAATCATACCTGTCAGAATTCTTTTTTTCATGTATTACATTAGTTTTTCTGCTGACTTGGTGACTTATTTTTTTAAATTACCATGCAGCATTTAAGCAGGATTCTGGAGTGTGAATACTGGCCAAGATACGCATTTACTTCATATTGTTTAGCAAGGTTAGGGAACATTTCTTAACTTTTATAATCATACTTTCCAGCAATATTTTTTTTTAATTATGTAGGCTTCTTCAATATTTTTCTTAGTATGTTCCATACCACAATAATGTTCTGAATTCTGTGCTTCGGTACAGATAAATAATTTCTCTGACAAAGAGAAATCTCTGAATTTGCTCTCTGAAATCTCACTTCAGTTCATTACTTTGGATTTAATTTAATAGATGTTCTCTCTATATTTTATCGACCGTGTAAGCATTGCTATGCTTTTATTCCAGTTGTTAACTCTAGACTTTGTTACTGGTTACTACAGCAGATAGCATATATTGTTACTTCAGCAGTACTTGCATGACACATCTTTCACCTTGCATATGAGATGCAACTGTCCTCTTAAGGTAGCTGTGGTTGATCTGCTTTTCGGTAATAGTTGGCACACAAAGGCAATAAGTAAAATAAATTGATTCTCCCCCTCCTTTTATTTTCTTCATGAGAACAACACAGATCACTGTTCCTCAAGTGGCAATTATAACTTCAGTGCTTATTTATGCATTTTAACCAAATTAGAAAAAATATAATAAGAAACCTAGATGCTGTTGTTGAATTACAGACACACAGCCAATTTTACAACGTGGAGATATGGCTCCAATTATCTATCATTTTTCTCTGATTAAGAGCTTGTTAGAATCATGTGGAACATAGCATTTGGAAGCTTCTGCAAACTCTTTTTTTGTTGGGTGTAATTTCTTCCTTTTGGAAGACAACCTATATATGAACAAAGAATTAAAGATAAAGTGGACTTCAGTATTTGATTAATCACCTATTTTAATGTTTTTACATATGTTTTCATGAATGCTAGTGTGTGTGCTTTCCTTATGATCATTGTAGATCTAGTCTGTCTTCCTCTTGTTGCTTTAATATCCAAAACTCTTCATAACCTACTTTTTTCTCTGTTGTCCCATCCTTATCATTTTTTACTTAGTATTCAAGCTTGGCTTATGCCTCCCTACCTCTGTCCTACATATGTTTTAAAACAAGTACGTTTTCAATTTCCCCTCATGTTGGCATTTTCTTTTAGACGTTTAACTGTGTTGAACATGTTGATGATTAAAACGATCTCGTATTAACCTTGTGTCTTCATGGTGTGTACCTTGTTGCTTATAGAAACAATAGCAGCTCTTATATTAAGAATACTGTCCACTATGTTTTTCAATATCATCTGGCTGTCTACCTGTACTTCTCTGTCTGCTAATGTTTTCTCATTTCTTTTTTCTTTTTTATTTTTTAAAGCAGTCAGTCTGAGATTTTGCTGTGCTTGTGCGGTACCTGTAGCAATAGTGTTGCAGCCCAAAATTAGGTTTACAGGCACTACAGGGAATACAGATAGCTTTAATAGTATAACAGGTGTGCTCAGTTGTGTAAGTTTGTTGTCCTCTATTACTGGCATCATAAGGTGAACTAACTTCTGTCTTGTAATCAAGCAAAATTAGTCTAAGCTCCTTTTTGTTTCCCACATAGATGGTTCTGAGTTAAATCTGCCTTGTTCTTTCAGTGTAGCTATTGAACTGTATGTTAAATTTTCCAAATCCTATCTGTTTTGTAATGTCAGTGAGGTTTTTGGGTTTTTTTTGAAATATTTGAAGTGCATGTGATCTGTGCTGCATAATATTTAAGAAACACTAGTCAGTTTCTACTTTTTGGGAATTCTTTCAATTCTTTTCTTTTAAGGTCTGGAAACAGTCAATTCCCAGTCATGGGCCTGGAGTGTAATAGGCCACCCTTTGTACCCAGCCCATTGGCACTGGTTGCTGTCACTTGTGTGCTGAGCATTGCTGAATTATCAGGAAAATTCAATTCTTCTATTCTCTAAACCAGTTTGACATAGGAACTCCAGATACCACAGAATACAATCTTATTAATGGCGTGGTGGTAAGAGTTGGTGACGTAGGAGAGTTAAAAATTTGTGATGCAAAGCATTTGAATATTAACATATTCAGTGTCAGCTTAATGTGATAATGTTGCAGACAGGTTTAAGAAAAGCTTCTGGCTTACCACTGAGTGGTTTTCTGAAGAATTCGGGGAAAATAAGAGCTTTTTACTCTGGATCAAGCACAGATTTGGGAGATGGGTTTATGCAGTTCTGCTGTTACTGCCTATAGCACTGGTACTGTACGGATGTTAAGTCTTTCTGCACTTCATTCATGTGAACAGTTATGCATCTACAAATGGAGAGAGGTTGTGGGTAGGTTCAGGGGGATTACAGACACATCTGTCTGTCTGTTTTAGCAACCTGCAATGCTTTTGAGGACTTTCATATTCTCACCTACATGATCCAATTGCATAAGCATCTTGTGCTACTCTGTGGACAACCAAGGGATTGAGGAACTGCAGTCAGCCCTACCTGCACTGATTCACTGCCTAGGAATGTGGTGCCTCCCTGGACGGGAAACTGGTCATCACAGCTCCATCCCATTTTGCTGTAAACTGCTAGAAACAGCTTCCACAATTGATTTACAGATGTATTCTATTTTCAAGTGCTTTCACTAGTGCTGAAAAACTTTGGCGTACTTCTCAGGGTGTATCTGCCAAAAATTTCAAGAAGCTATATGACTATGAACATCATTCAACTTGAAAATAAACTTATTAGGTGTAACCGTCCGTCACTCCTGAAGAACTAATTACAACATGCACTTGTGGGCAGGGGATGCTGGCTCTATTGAGGGGACTTTCTTTTCTCTTCTCAATCCTGTCCTAGTGTGTGCGTGTAGTACAGAAGGCAGGAGTGGATAGTGTGAATGGGACAGAAAAGGGAGAATTAGGAAAAAACCCCACCACTAAAGATCATAACAAAGAATCCTGAGTCTGAAGTTCTCGTGGCTGAATCCTGATTGTGATAGATGAAGGATCATATATTGCATGTACAGTTGTGAGCATCTTACAGGAGTTACAGACTTGTAGATTAATTTCCTGTTAAACGACATATACTATACTGAGCAGTACTATTTTAATGATGGTTTCTGGATCAGTCCTCAATAGGTATGGCTAAACAACATGCAAGCAATATTCTTTTTCAGATATCTTAGCTATAAACAAGAGAATTCCCCAGCTCCACTGCCTTAAACCCTCTAAGAACAAGTATGCTGTTTTAGGGCTTCCTTGGAAAGAAGGCTCTGTTAAAGTGTAATTACCATGCTCGCAGTTTTTGAAGGGGGAAATAAATAATGAAGTTATGTGCCTGAAGTCTAAAGGAAGAGGAAACATTTGACTAGCTGCACGCTTCCTGAGACTAAATAATATAAATTTTGTTCTCTGTTCCTGGAAATCATAGATATTATTTCCTGTCTATTGTGTAGTTTGTATTTGCACTGAATACCTTTGTAGGCAAGGATTGGCTCTGCAGTTTTTATCTGTGATATCTAATATAGGACACAGTGAGGTCCTGACCTCTTTTGTGACATTTATGAACAAAGTGATACAAATGATGACTAATGCAATGAAAAGGTTTAAAATATTAATGCTGTGTTGATGAGACTGGTGTGTGAACACACTGTACCATTTTCCTGAGCCCTGCTTTCAACAAATGCATAGAATTAACCTTCTCTAGGCACAAATACAGGCAAAATTAACCTTCTCTAGGTAAAAATTCATTTTGTGTTTTTTCTGGAACCATCGTTTACACAGTAAAGACAACCCTGGATTACTTGTCTGACAGCAGAAACCAGCTTGGTGGCAGAACTGAATCTGTTAGCCCAAAATCATGTTTCTCCTTCTTCATAACACAAATCTCTCCGCTTTTGCCTATAGGCTCCCTTGTTAGGTGCTCCTGCAACAGTGATGCAGATACACAAAACAGTGCTACAGGCTCTGTGCTTGGTGGTCCACAGGTTGCAGGTGGCTGGTGGAGCACAGCATCCACTCCCTGCACAGTCTGAGGTAGCACGTCAGTACCAGGAGCTGTGGACAGAGCAGTCTGGGCAGTGCAGGAGGGGTTGCTCTGCAGGCTGGGGTGGGAGCAGTGCTGGGCTGTGCCACCTCACAGGCTTTTGTGTTCAAGGGACACGTGCTGTAGCATCACTGTAGCATCTGTGCCCTTGTGGTGCCAAAGGCCCAACAAGCTAGAGGCCTCTTTTCAAGCTGTCAGAGGTGGCTCTGTTTTGTGCGTTGGAGGAGTGTGAAACTTCAGGTGGGTTGTGCTTGTTTAAAAACTTTTAGGATCAAGCAGAAGGAAGCAGGGCTGTTTCTTCAGAGGGGATGTTTAATAATAGAACACACAGAACTGGGGGGTTTTTTGTGCTCCAGTGGTGCAGACAGTTTAATGGGCTAAATGTATTTAAAACAGTTTTGCCTTCTGGGAGAATCTCAAACTTGTTTCCAGTGTGGACGTATTTCATTCCATGTATTTTTTTTCTTGTATACTGTAATTTGAAAGGGGAATCTTTTTTTTTCTTTTGAGCCTCATGGTGAATTACAATACACATCAAAACGTATGTTGGTTGGATTTAAAATGTCTTTATTTGCTAACTTCTGTAGAGCTATTTGAAACCCAGTGGTAAAAGGGTTACATTTTCTGGAAATTTTTTTTGGGCACTTTAAAGTAGTATATAGAGCTCTGGGGATTAGCAGACAGTGACCCTATGATTTGGTCAATACAATAGGTTTTCCCTTGTGGTTGCAATATATTTCCCACCCCACCACCCCCATCCTATTGATTTATATTTCTGATATTTGCCATATCATCAGCTGTTGTAGTGCTGCTGTCTAAGCATAATTTCCAAAATGCTTTTGGATGAATCATATTACAATTTTATCATACAATATATTTACTATATTTTTTCATGGGTATGTGTTGTTTTAAGTATTTTTGCCAACACAGGTGTCAAAGAGTGTGGTAAGTAAGCTTTCTTCCCAGACTTTGACTGTTTTACTGGGATGTTGTGATGGAAATGAGAATTAAGGGAGGTCTTTACAATTTTCTGTGAAGTAAAAGGGAGGATATGGAGTTCGTGAAATACAGAGACCTAGCTGAAGATGTCTTACCATTTTTAGTCTTTTGATTACATTCAGTCTTCTTAGCACACATCAGAAGAGAAGTGTTGAATTGTACCTTCCAGTAATCTTGATTTTGGACAGTTAAAGCTCCATGCAAACAAACAAGTTCTTTAAAAGTGAGATTGATCTGTGGCCCTGTTTCTACTGCTGTTCTTGCCACTGCCCCATCTGTTTGTACTCATTGTCCCTTTCTAGCTACCTGTGTTTTACATCATTGTCCCAGTGCAGATAGAAGTGGGCTAAAGAAGGGAGAGGTTTCAAGCTGAGTTGTTCAAAACCTGGCGGTGATCTTGGGACCAACCAACTGTAACAAAGGAATAAGTTATACATAAGAACTAGTATTCTTAAAGAGTTCCCTGGCCTTAAAATGGCATGTGTAGCAGATGGTGGTAAGACTGTAAAGAGGTACCAAATGAGGAGGAAAGGTTTTTCAGAAAGTGACTCTGTTGTGTGGGAGGGAATACATGAACTACAGAGGGAGGTAAAAAGCAAAGTCTCAGGTTGATTATTACAAAATACTGGAGCTCAAATGTCTTGCCTAGCCAAACAGTTTGATTTTTTTTATTTTTTTTTTTTATTTTTTTTTTTTTTTCCTTCTCCCCTCAAAATCCTTTCTGGATGTCATCTGTCTTGTCAGTAAATGCAGGTGAGGGCTTGTGGACATGACCAGACTTTTGTGCATTGGTGGATCAAACTGAGTTCATGATGCTTGACACGTCTTGCCACAGGCAGATTAGAGGCTTTGCCTGATCAGTGACTAAAACCCAGTGCCATCCAGTTTTCTAGAAGCTAAGTTCTAACCCCTAAGATATGTATATGTATGCTTAATGGGAGGCTTATCCCTGCCTCTAAAATCCATTTGTACTAATGATCCAGTGAGTCATCAAACCTATTAGTATGGCTTGACTTCTTCATTTTGTCTCCTGAAGTTCAATTTTGCACTTTTTTTTCTTCAGAATAACATTGTATTAATTGGCTGGCATGCGGGAAAGCTCCTTAATGGTATGCTGGTATGCTTGGAATTATCTGTGTGGCCAGTCACAGAATGACTGTCATGGTTGTTTCCAGTTTTCTTGTAGAGACAAGATGTCAAGTAGGAGAAATAGCAATAATGGGGTAACCCAATTCTCATTTTGAGAGCTGATTATCCTTATCAGTTAAATATTGATGCCTTTCTTAGACCTGATTCCTAATTGTTTAAAAATTGGAGGTAACACAGTTTAGTGCAATGACTGATTCTCACTGTATGGGTAATGAGTGGTTTCTGAAACTTTGGTTATGGCTTCCAAGACTTTGGGTAACAGCATTTGGTGTTGGATTAGTCACTCTTGAAATGATCCAGGAACAATGTGGTGCTATTTGAAAAAGGTGCTCAGGCAAGCGGAGAATAATATTACAGAGATAATACAGCTATTTCTGTATTTAAATGTTGCTGTTACAGTCCCATTGGTACAGTCTGTACACCTAGGGGGACTAATTGATTTCAAATTTGATGCTTTAACCACTAAATCATCATCTCCAGCTGGCACTGAAATAAAGTGATTTGCATCATCTACATCAGCAGGGAAGTGTCACCTTTGTTAAAAAAAGAACCACCGACACACAGACTTAATTATCTATTCAGAGTGCAAGCTAACAGCTCAAATGTAGTGACTTTTCTCCAAAACCGAAGCAGATATTTAAAGAGGCATGATCAAAATCACACTTCTCTGAAAGCTTAACAGTGACTTCTAAAGATAGTTATAACTGATTTTAAAAAAGGACTTGATTCTGTGTTTTATATTGTGTATCCTTCAAATAATTGGCTTTACTACTTATCTGTTGCCCATTTTCTCTCTTCATAATGTGACTGAGAAACATATTTTTAATAAAGGAGCAAATTGTTTCAAAGCCACAGTTGTTGGCAGGTGGACTGAAACTTCTGTTAGCTTCGTCTTTGAGCCTGACTAATGTGGTGTGATAAATCTGCACTCCTTCCACCGAAATGCTGAGTGGTTTAGGTTGTAGAAGCTATCATTATTTCAGATGCTTTTCCTTCTTGTCAATCAAACCACTAGTTTGAGAATCTGTATTAAACCCTCTTAAGATGCTCTTAGGCCAAATAGCACTGGAAAATGCATCTAATAAAGTGCTGTTGAATAGCTTCTTCAACTATTTAGTGCATGGCATATCATTACTTGTAAGTGCAGATACAATTTAGATTCATAGAAAAGGCTGTTATTTTAGCTGAGGATGTTTGTGGTCTCTGTGCTGGAGAGTGAGAAACAGAAACTATGCAGTGCTGCTGCTGGGCTGTCCCTGAGCAGGACCCCAGCCTGCCCTGGCACTGCCATGCTGTCACACTCTTTGCTCTCCCCCAGCTCCGTGGTCTGGTAGTGCTTTTGGGACTCCTTCCCAGGACAGCTTTTTGAAAGGGGCAGCAGGACTATCTATTTATGTCCAGCTATAGGCCCGAACACCACGTGAGAAGACTCTTCAGCAGATATTTAGCTCATTTCATTCTCGGGAGAAATGTCAGTATTGCCGCCTGTTACCAGGCGTCAAGCGAGCCGTGTCTGCATTGCCCGTGTCGGGTGGTCTCCGTGCAGCCCGGGGGGTTGTGCTGCTGTGCTGGAGCCGCCGCCGGGGTTCCCTTTATTTCTGACCTGAGCTGCTGCTCCCTTCGCTCGCTGCATCCCAGGTGGTGCTGGAGGAGGAGAGGCTGCTGGTTTATTCAGGCAGTGATGCTAGGATTGTGGGCGGGAACAGCTTTTTTTTTTTTTCTATCCCCTTTTTGTCTTTCTTCTCTCCTTGTCCTCCCTCTTCTCTCCCGCACTTGGACTTCGCTGTCTGCAGTGCAGGTCCCCGCACGCCATGCCCCGCGCCCCGCCGCCCTAGGGCGAGCTGCCGGGCACCATGCGGCAGGACAGGCTCACGGGCTCGCTGCGGCGCGGGGGGCGATGCCTGAAGCGGCAGAGCTCGGGCGGCGGCGTGGGCACCATCCTCAGCAATGTGCTCAAGAAGCGCAGCTGCATCTCCCGGACCGCGCCGCGCCTGCTGTGCACCTTGGAGCCAGGTACCCGTGCCGGCCGGGCGAGGCGGCGGCTGCCGCCCCGTAAGCGGCTTAGCGGGGCGGGGGGAGCGGCCGGGGCCACGGGGTCGGATCGGAGAGGAGGAGGCGGCCGGCG
>VZRN01006818.1:1675614-1786244 GCA_013397935.1 Dasyornis broadbenti
GGAAAACACACTCCCCCCCCCCCCCCCCCCCCAATGTATTCAGGATACATGTTTTCACAGAGTGGTGGAGACGGAGCACCTAATGAGCCCTTAAAAAAGATGCTGGGTGAAATATTCTTCAGATTTCCTTAGTAACTGTATTAGCTGTCTGTATTAAAAAGTTCCTGTAGATGGGAGATTTTAGATGTGGTTTGATATATCCCAGTGAGCTCTGGCTCCTGACAGAAGTGATTTCATGCAGAGTTACTTAGAATGTTACTTTTAGAGATAAATTGCAAGGCTAAGAATCTTCCTGAAACAACAAGCAGCGTAAGCTGGTAGTTTACACTGACACTTTTCTTTCCTCAAGTATGGGCTCCCACTGCACACAAACCTGCTTTCTGCCTTTTTCCTTGTTTATTTTTGATAAAATATTTATTTGCATTCTGTGGGAGAGGTTTCAACAGCTGCGAAGTACAGCCAAGAACCTATAGTGGTGTACTTTGCAAGTTTAAAGCTATGGCTTTATAGCTTACCAACGTGCATCAAAACACATCATCTTCCTACACCTTTTTCTGGTTTGATATTTTTGAAAAAATCCCAGAGTTTGCCCCATCCTTTTTTAAATGTTGCTGAGCATGGACTGGGAATTTGATTCCATCACCCAGGTACTTGGCTGACAGTCTTTTTGTCCCCTCTTGTGGCTCTTTATGTGCTTCTGTGCTACATTTTGGTTATGCCGTCAAAGATTGCTAGGCTTTGTGAATCCTAGGGATATAATCTTCCCTCTTACAGCCTTTTCTTGCCAGGAATCATTGTGTATTTTACACAGAAAAGCTAACAGGACTGGGATTTGGCGGGTTTTGTGTTTTCCTCTTTTATTTTTTATATAACTTTTCTGTAGTGGTTTCTGGTGTCTGGCTTGCAAGGACACTGAACAGGCCTTATTTTGGCATTCCCCTGCCCTTCAGAAATTTGTTGTCAAACATGTACCTTTGTGTGTGCTTGTATCTGAGGAGCTAATAATTCCAGCGTATTCCCAGCATATTCCTGCCAGCATGAGTTAATATGCTTCTCAGGTATGAAGAATCAGTTGAAAGTGTATGATCTGGAGGTGATATTTAATATGTCAAATGACACTACAGCCTGGCTGGTTTGATGTGAAAAAGCTGAGTTGTACTGACAGCACTTACAGTAATAACTATTGCTCCGTGTGTGGTACGTCTATGCCAGGCTGTCCATGCAGAGGAGCTGGGAAGAAAAGTTCTCTTAAGGCCTGGAGGGGTCTGTTATAAAAAAAGCATGTGTTTGTGTAATGGAGAGGAATGTGACCCAAAGATGGGGGTTTGTCAGAGGTGGGACAATCCAGTGAAAATAGGTGCAGACCTGTAGTAGGGTTGTATGGGTGTGGGATACTGAGAGGGAAAGAAACCTTTGGGGAATCTAAGTTAGTTTATGGAGAAAAGACAACTGAATTAAAAAAAAAATGGTAATGATGGAGAAAGGAAGGTTTAGGAAAACAAAAAAGATGGTTTAGGAAACCAAGAGAGGTTGGATTAGAGATAGGCATTCATTTCCTTGAAGCCCTAAAGCTCAGGGACAAATTCCTTGTGCAGAGTGCAGAAACTGTGTGTAGCAAGATGGTTCTTGTGCCAGAAATAAGTAAGGGCAATGAGATGCTACTCCCCATTTCCTGGTTGCCTTTCTTGCCCTGTCTGTATGGTTGCAGCTTTTTTTTTTTTATGTGCTTACTTGCTGTATTTTTTATCAAGCAGGTTCCATTTGTTTATTTTAGGAAGTATAAATTCTTTAAAATGAATGGGAATGAAGTACAATTCCTATATGGTCTGTGGCTCATTCCCCATGGTTCTTCCTCTCCCCTTCCATCCCACAAAACCATCACAGAGTTTGATTTGGAAAATAATTATAATGGAGAACAAATAAAGGGACATAGATTCTGTGACTTCTACAAGAGGTTACTGTGCATGGCCTGACCAAGCTGTTCCTCACCATACTGAAGAGAGTGTGCTGTGTAGTCTGGTGTAATTCTCATTTACAGTAATTTTCACACCTGTCTTAATTGTTTGCCATGATTTAATTAACTTTTGTAGATGGATAATCTCATTTCAGTCTCATTTAATCAAGGGTCTCATTTGAAGGGTCTCATTTCAGTCTCAATCAAGAGGGACAGCTATCTTGACTGTAGTGTGAGCTCCCTGGTCATGATGTTCATATAACTGTAGATAGATTTTGCCTTGCTCTGAGGTTTTATCTTACCGTGCTTGATTTTTTTGAAGACCTGGCAGTACCTGCTTGTGTCTTTCTTGGAAGCTTCTAAGACAAGAGAGAGAAATTGTGACTGGAGTCTTTAAATCTCAGAAAACTGTGAAGTGATTAATATTTGGCTGCTGGGTTGGAAATGAATACATGGTTATTTTGGAAGGATGTTGGTTCTTTGGTAGGGGCAGTGTTAGGTAACGTGTCAGCATCTGTTACCTTAACAAAAGGAGTTCTTGGTCATTATATATTTTTGTATGTATTAAGGTTTTACAGTACTTACTCTTTTGGTTGAGAATGAGGTTTGCTTTTTCCAATTTCAGCAAATGTGATACTATTTAATCTTAGTAGGCTACTGGCATTGTTACGTTGCTTTGAATTATTATGAAGAGATTTATCTATTAGGAGTGCCTGCTGAGTGCCATTGTGTTATGGGAAGGAATACTAATAAATAGTTACTTCCAGGAATAGCTATTAATCCTTTAATGTTTTTTCAAGACATATCTATTATGGTTTGAAGCCTTTATTTTTCTAGATCTGACAAGCATGTCTTTTAGACCTTAAACAGGGAAACGAAAGCACTAATCCCCAGGTCTCAGTGATGCAATTGTAAAACACTAAAATTCTAAAAATAAATGGGTTTTCTATGATTTTTTTTCTTTGTTTCTATTCACTCACCCCCAACAAAGAAAAAAGAGCCATGGAGAATAAGGTTTTGTCTTCAAATATATATACATATGTATGTATCAGGTAGTAAGGCTTTAAAATTACTTACTGCCACTTCAGTATGCAAATGCTTAAAGGCATTTTGCATTCCATAACTAACAAATGCCACTACAGTTGGGTTTTCTGTCAGACTTGTAAATTTAGACCTCCAAAGCACTGGGTATTACTGGTGAGTTGATTAGCATGGATTTTACATACTTAAAACCCTTGCAGAATTACAATCTGTTGGGTTTTCTGTATGTGTGTGTGTATCAATATATATGGGTATTTATGTATTTAAAATGTTCTGCTTCATATTCTGGAAAGACGAGAAGCTATGCATGATGTAATTCTAAGTATGGAGCAATACCATTGTGTTAAATTATGGAGGGAAATAAAGGAAGGGTTTATTCTTTGTGCCACCAGACGGGAGAGAGAGGATGTGATGGGATGCCTGTTCAGCACCTGAGTTCTGGACAGCGGCATTTGAAAGAGCAAGGAATTGTGCACTCGAACTGTGGGATAGAAAGCAAATTGAACGTGCTGCTGTTGATTGTGTTGTGGCATACTCCAGTGCCATGTTGGGGTCCACTTGAGATTCTGGTATTTTATGTAATATTGTATGAACTATTGGTAGGACTGCTTTATAACAATTAAAATAGTTTACTCATATGGCCAAAATAAAATCTAATCTTAAGTAACAATACTGACCAAAAGTGCCTTATGTTCTGAGGAATTATAAAACAAATTGTATTTTGAACAGTGAAATAATTTTAGCACAGCAAAGTTAGAAATTAGTTTTGAATTACTTAATGTCAAGAAGCTGGCATAGATAGAAAGAAACCATCTCTGTACATGTATTTTTCTGTGGATGAGTATGTTAGTTTGCAGTGTACTAGTATAGTTTGTAGAACAGTGAATATATGAATATTAGTGAAATGAGTTGTGCCAAACTACGTATTAAAGAGGATGTAACTGCATTTTAAAAACATTTTGTTTGTGTACTTCTTAACATGTACCTTGAATCCAACTGTGAAGACAAAAATTCACCAAAACAAGTTGAAATGTAGAGGTTGAAACATGAATCTAAAATTTTGTGTTCTTGTTTCAGCTGTGGGATTTTTTTGTTTGGGGTTTTTTGACTTTTTTTTCTCTTCTGAGCTAAATAAAAATAGTGACTTTTTGTGTTTTTCATTTTTCTTTCTAGGGGTTGATACAAAATTGAAATTCACTCTTGAACCATCTCTAGGTCAAAATGGTTTTCAGCAGGTAATTTGATTTATTTTTCTCTTGAATTTGTGAAGGAGTGGGTTCTCTGCAATCAAGGTGCTTGCCCTAGTTCAGAAGAGCATCTGTCATGATAATGTCAGCATATTATTAGCAATTGTCTCAAGAGCTATTTCATTCATATTTGGAAAATGGAGTAGGCTTTCATTGTTTACTCAGATATTTCCTGTATCTTCCCTGTAAGTGGATTAAGCAGTTAAACTCTGAAATGTGTGCAGTAAAATGAAATTAATCTGCATGTCTGCAAGGTAGTAAATGTTGCTATACTGTAGCATTAAACTAGTGATGGATATTTTACATTTTTGGCTGCTTTTGCTTTTAGTGGCACGATGCACTCAAAGCAGTGGCCAGACTGCCCACAGGAATCCCAAAGGAATGGCGGAGAAAGGTAGGTAGACCTCTATGCCTTGTGGGCCATCTTGCCTGGAGGTTTCTCAAAAGAGGTGAATTACATCAATATTATCTGTTGGTGGTTTTTATAACAAATATTTAGACCTTTTGAGTTCGACTGGGGATTTTTCCCAGTTTATATTCCTCAGTGACAAGCTCACAGGGCAGCTGGAAAGGCTGAGGAGGCAGGTAAAGATGGTGTTTTCAATAGCTGGGTTCTTTCTGCTTGAGGCTTAGGTAACTTATTCTGGGGCAGATGTTATTGCTTCATTCTGTCAGTCTCAAGAAATTGCACTGGTAAATTGCCCCCACTGCTGAAGATAACTGAAAGGAGAACATATCTGCAGTGTAGGCTGTCACACTTACGAAGGTGAAGTTGATAGATGCTAAATTCTGACAAGAATGCTCATAGAAACATTTGATGGGGAAAAGGCAGATTGCCAAAATTAGGGAAGTTCAGAGTCAGGAGTGATGTAGAGTGGCAGAGTGCACCATTAACAGGAAATTGTACTGAGTTAGTGTTATAGGAAAGGGCCCATTGGGATTTTGCTAGACTTACTTTATTACATCCTTCAACGTTTGAAGTTCCCTAGCATAAAACAAGGCATGTCTATTAATATTTTCTTTAAAACTGAGTCACGCCATCTCGGCTTCAAAAGCAGTTTTAATAAAAATAATAGTTTTGAAGATTTATAAAATATATGTAGTTCCACACATTTTTGATGCATCAGCCTAATCTCCTGTCCATGTTTTTGCTGTCTTTCCAAACTGAACTGTACCTTTTTACGAATCAGGAGAGAAGGAAGAGAAGATTGAGCGGCATCATTTTCCTCATACCCTGATGAATTTATTTTTAATCTACAACTTCAGTGAATCATTATACCCATCTAACAGCCTTTTTTCTTTTCCTGAAATATTCTTTTCCCACACTCCAGAAAGGGTCTCAGACACTTTTTTGTGGTACATGAGTGGCAGAGGTCACAGAATCACAGAAGGGCTGAGTTTGGAAGGGACCTTTAGAAACTGTCTGGTCCAACCCCACTGCCCAAGCAGGGCCACCTACAGCTGGTTGCCAAGGACTGTGTCCAGGTGGCTTTCGAATATCTCTAAGGAAGGAGACTCCACAGCCTCTCTGGGAAATCTGCATCAGTGCTCAGTCACCCTCACAGTGAAAAAGTGTCCCTTTGATGTTAGAGGAGAATCTCCTGTGCTTCAGTTTGTGCCCATTATCTCCAGTTCTGTCACTGGGCACAGTTGAGAAGAGCCTGGCTTCATCCTCCTTGCACCCTCCTTTCCAGTGTTTATACACACCTGTAAGATTCCCCCAAAGCTGCCTTTTCTCCAATCTGAACGGTCCCAGCTCTCTCAGCCTTTCTGCATAGGAGAGATGCTTTGCAGCTGGGTGGTCCCCAGCATATACTGGTGCTTGGGATCATTTCTCCCCAGATGCAGGATTTTGCACTTCTCCTTGTTGAACTTCATGAGGTTCTTGTCAGACCATTTTTCCATCCTGTCAAGGTGTCCTTGGGCTTATCAACCACTCGTCCCAATTCTGTGTAATCAGCACATTTGCTGAGGGTGTGCTCTGCCACATCATCCAACCTAGATCTGTCTTTCCTTTTCACTCTGCCCATCTCTGTGTTTGCTCACAGATGACCACATGATGCTAACCAAAGAAGTAGTGATAATAAAAGAGACGTCTTTTCACTGCCATTCCCTGGTTTCACAACAATTTTAAGATAGATACCACAATAAAGGAAGTGTATTTTGTGTTGGCAGCATGCTGATTGCCTCCTTTGCTGTCAACAAAAGGAGCAGGATAACATCTGTATTATTGTTGTGGCATGTGACATTTGGTTTCTGAGGCTGGCAGAGATAAAGAATCCAGTCAAACAACATCAGTAGGATGTCAGTAGTGCTGAGGCTAGTAGTTGGGAGGCAGAACAGTGGCATTCCTCTGCATGGGTGGCTTTGCAAAAGTGTGGGAAGGGACATTTAAATGCAGAAAACATGAGATTCTGGGAGCTGCCTATAAATTCTTTCATCATGCAGCTATCTAAGTGTTTAAATCTGTGGGAAGTGTCAAAATTGCTTTTCTCACTTGAGTGAATTAATGGCTGATATAAAACTTGACCAGTTTGCTTTCATGATTTCTTTCAGTTTCCTGAAGAAAAAGATCCTTTATTGTTACTTGTTGTCATTGTATGATCTGTCAGGTGCCTTTCATGGTTCAGGAACTTTTCAAATCTTTAATAAAGGTCCGACCTTTGTCTTGGTTACACATGCATAAATCTGTTCTGGCAATTACTAGGCTTTAAAAGTAGTGGAAATGTTTGTTTCAGAACTCGCTGTAGTACCAACAGTTTAGGAAGCCCTCTTGTAAGAGTAAGTTGTTCTGATCCAAGTGATGCTTTCAGATCAATCCCAAATGGTGAATACTAGATGCTATTTATTCTACAAAGTACATCAGAAGAGACTTCTGGTAAAGAGAAGCACCAGCACAGCTAGATTTCTTTCGGGAGTTTCCAGGAGATGTATCCATGGTTGAGTTTGAGGAAAGCCAGCAGCAGCGTTACCCTTTTATAAAACTCTTTGCTGGTTTTGATGATAAAAGGTCTAAACTGATAAAGAGGGTCCTTGCCTTGTGTTCCCATCTTGGAGGGCCCCTGTGAATTCACTAACAACTGACTTCGTCTTCGTAAGCCTTTCACAGATCTGGATGTTTAGTGCTAACCATTTCCTTCTTTTCTGTTTTAGAGAGCAAGATATTATTTTAATTGTGCAAAAATTGTTGTAACTAAAATCCTCTTCTGGATATTTCAAGTCTAACAGATCACATACGGATGAAACTGATAACGTTCATCTAACAATATATATCAAAACTTTATATTTAATCTGAGAAAAAAATTAATTTTTTTGTATGTATTTCTAGGTTTGGCTGACCCTGGCTGATCAGTACTTACACAGTATAGCCATTGACTGGGACAAAACCATGCGTTTCACATTCAATGAAAGAAGTAATCCTGATGATGACTCTATGGGCATCCAGATAGTAAAGGTAGTCACCTAATTTGTTATTTCTTTTTTAATTTTTTAATGAAAAGTTGACATTTGAATTTGGATTTATTTTCATCTCTGCAACTGCTTTGGCAAAAATTGTCTTAATTCCTTTTGTCTTACCAAATTTTTTTTTTTTCAGCTGCTTCAGTCCTTTTGCACTAGTCTGGTTAGTGTTAGCTGAGGAAAAAAATCCTATTTCTGATTTTTCTTTCTCCATTGTTAGTTTCCTTCTTTTATTTAGAAAAAGTACTGGAGTTTAATGAAGACAAAGGAACATAAGTGGTTTTTTTCCTGCTCTGTAAACACAAATGTTTGCTGTTAGTAAAAAGTATGTTTTATAATTATAGCAAACAAGCATTTTTGAGTTGTTTTACAGGAATGAAACACACTTGTCTATGTGTATTTCTCAGATGATTAATGTCTGATATTTAAAGCAGTCAGCCATTTTGGACATTTTGCCTTTCACTTATAAATCACTTAAATTTCAAGGACCCAATTTCTGGTTTATATGTTTTGAAAATTCAGTTGTCTAGTAGTTTTTTCACACTTTGATAAAAACAGTTGCTTTTTTTTGTTCAATTAAGCAGCTATTATGTCTTGCCTCTTTGAAACCAGAGATCTGTTAATATCTTCTGTGGCAATAGCTTATGAACATCTTTTGGGGGACTTGTTTATTTAAGAGCTTACTAAAACTATTTATCTTGGGTAAGCTAAAGGCTTCACAGATTAAAAAAGAAATGTTGTCATCAACTTTGGGAGTATGTACTGGGAGGGTGGAGGTGGAAGGAAAACTGGGACAGGCAAGAGAACTAACGGGGGAAGGAAAATACACACTTTCTCTCCTTGTCTTGTCTTCTTTTTTTTTTTCTCCTTTAAAGGACCTTCACCGAACTGGCTGCAGTTCTTACTGTGGCCAGGAGGCAGAGCAAGATCGAGTGGTATTAAAACGTGTTTTGCTGGCTTATGCCAGGTGGAATAAATCTGTTGGCTATTGTCAAGGATTTAACATACTAGCTGCACTTATTCTGGAAGTAATGGAGGGCAATGAAGGGGATGCCCTGAAAGTGAGTAAAATACTTTTTTCAGTGTTGAAGATTGGTTTATTCTGAAGTTCACTAACCAAAACCAATGTGTGAATTTTGTAGACAGTGTTAAAGAGCAGGATTCAAAAGAGTTAGCAAATTTATATCTGTGGATTTTTAAATTTTGTTATCCTGTCTGAGCTAAAATGAATAGATTGAATGTTATTACTGTTAATTTTTTTTTCAAATAGCAACAAAGGAGGGCTTGGCTATAAAAATATAAATGGGATCACTGCTACTTACTGTAAAATATCTTATCCCATAATCCCAAATCTGTTTGCACACACCATAGGTAGCTGAAATGTTAAAATTTCATTATCGGCATCTTATGTGACAGTTGTATGTGAGGCAGTTAATAAATCGGCTACATTTTAAAGCAAATCATAGGAGAACACCAAATATTCAAAATGAAAGTAAATCACTTTGAAGCTAATTTCTGGGCTATGTTAGTCTTACAATGCTTTGTTTTCTTAGACAGTTTTTATTGTAATTAAAATAAAGCTTCATGAAATTTATAATATGTCAGAAAATGGAAATACAGTTTACTACAGGACATGGTTTAAGGTTTAGCAAGATCATGTGTAAACTTCTGTGAATAAACTTGCCCATATGTGTGAGTTGGGGTCAAAGAAATAAAAAGTGACTGTGACTCTTGAGATACTGAGCTGTTTGTTTTGCCTTAGACAGTGATTTAGATATGGTAAATATTTAAATTCACTCAGAGCTTCTAAATTATAAAGCTTGTGGCAGTACAGTCCCGCTAGCTGGTATATAATCCTCCGTTCTAGACAGTTGCCTGTAATAGGAAGAAAATACAATAATATACTGACTTTATATCAGAAAGTAAAATTTCCTTTCAATAATCCTTGCTTAAAATTTCCTCAATATTTTTAACTGTAATTTATCACATTTTATTGTGATCTTATACTGTCCAGAAGCTCCCCAAACACATTATGGTAGCATAGGAAATATGATGACCCAAGGTTTATTAGATCCGAGTTGATGATAAGAACTGTGTGCGTCCTTATGTCTTGTCTTTTGTTGTGAGTTGTGTCAGGCTCCTTGTGTGAAGGAGACAATGGAATGGAGCCAGACTGTCCCAGGGAGGTAAAGCACTGAAGGCTGTTTGCACCAAAACTAGGCTTACCTGGCAAAAAGAATGGAAATTTTCTTATGGAAAAATTTCCATAAGAATGGAAAATAAAGTAATTTCTTTTCCAAGCTTAGCGTGTGGGCTTTGCAGTGTTGGAATTTTCTCAGAAGAGAGAGGGAAGAGGGGAAGGACAAGGAAGGGAACAGGGTGGGTGGGAGGAAATAAGAATTGAGAATTAGTATGTGATGGTTTTGTTGTAGTCACTGCCACCTAAAGCAAGCAGTGAGTGACTTCAGAACAGTTTCAGAGCCCAGTAAAGGTGCCCTCAGGATTTTAGCTATGGGGTAGCTGTGTTTGGGTTATTGTGGAGTCTGGGAGTTAAGGGAGGGACATTCTCAGGTCTTGCCAGTCAGGTCCCATTTCTGGGAAGGATGTTATAAACAAAAGCTCTGTGTCTGGCAAACGTCAGCCAGGGGCTGGGAAACAGAGGGTGCTGCTGACACCATGGGGCTTTGACAGCACAGGACCCAACATGGTAGCTTCAGTGAATGCCCAGCCGGTGATACGTGAGTGTTCACTGGTTAAGGTAAGCATGCTTAAGTTAAATCTCTGGAGTTGCCTCAGAATGAGCCTACAGAAATTATAGTAAGCAAGAAAATCCCAGCTTGCTTGTGTAGCTATCAAAGTAAGCATAAAAGTCGCATAGATGCCAAAACTTAAAAAATATTTTTTCTTGCACATTTTTGTGTGGAAATACTAGAGAATCAAATAATCAAAATACATATGTAGGGATGTGTTACAAAGAAAGGATCTATTGCATGAAGTAATGTAAGTAAATACATGAAGTCCTTTTTAAAAAAAGTCTTTTCAAAGCAATTCACATGTTGGTGAAACAGAATGAACTTCAGTGTTGAAAAAGATTGCTGTTCTTCTCTGCTCTCGTGTATCTGAGATCAGTGAAGTAATACTCAGTGGGAAGGGAGCAAAGGCCTTTATAAAACGGTGTCTTCAACATGGGGGTTTATAGCTTTGGTTTAAGGAATGAATGCAAACACAAATAGCATAGCTATAGGTTAATGTTGCTATATTGAATTACTCTTCCACTGGTTGAAACATATCTGAACAAAATAAAGCATATTTTTATAAGACAATGAGGCAACCCACTATTCAGCAAAGGTTAGGTAATGAATCTGGCAAAATACAAGGCTCTCATGTAAAAGCTGTTGATTTGCCTGTGTTGACAACTGATCCACATGCTTTAAAACATGGGATATAAGACTGCTATTGCCTGCAGAAATCTTCCAAGGACAAGTGACAGTATGTGGTCACAAGCAGTTGGGAAAGAAAAGAAAGCAGTGATTTGGTAGTCCTGTTTCTGAGAAGCTGTTTTTGTGGGCATCTTATGAAAACAGAGGGATTGGAAGGAGGATTATCTCCTGTGTATGAAGGTGCAATGCTCTTTTCAAGAATTAAGGGCTGTATGAAATGGGTAAGGATGCTCTTATGAGAGTAATGGAGACTTGAAGCAGATGGGATGACTGTGCAGCCTCTCTGGATATGGTTAATAGAGTGGCCATAGAGATTATAAAAGATCCTGAAGTGAAGGTCAGTGTCTTCTGTTAGGCTGATGATAAACATCAACGTCTGCATATTTTTTGTTGCATTTGTTTATTCTGAAAAGTTTGACAGTATCTATTTAATCCATTACCACCCATGTAGTTGAGCTATCTTACTTGAAACAGATGTCTGCTTAAAATGTCTCACACTGCTTTATTTAGCACCTTTTAAAGATCGAGTGCAGCACACAGTAACACATCACAGTAAAATGTATGGAGAATCTCTTTAAAGAACAGTACATTGCATTTTGGAGAGGGAAAATAGGGGGTTTGCAAGACCAATCTTCCAGTTGTGGCATTACCTAGAGAAGGGATAGTGAGACTCTCAAGCAGTGGAGAATCTCACAAACAGTTCCAACATCAGAAGTGTCAAAAAGGACGTTTGGTGTGAGTAATGCTGCCTGCCTGGGCATAGCTTACTGTGACATTGATTTCAGTCATTCATGGTTCATAAATTCTGGACAGTTTCAGGCATTTGCCTCTTGAATGCATGTGGATACCTAAGGTACCTGTGGATGCTCAAAGTGATATTATTTTCTCCCCATATGAGTGGAGATGCCAGAGGCATGTGTTGCCGCTGGCTCCAAGTCATTCTTAGTGAACAGAGAAGTTTTTATTTTCTGTTATTCTTAGAAAATAACTGCTCTGTAAGTTCTTCCTGATGGTCTTTCATTTTCCCACAGATCATGATTTACCTAATAGATAAGGTGCTTCCTGATAGCTACTTTGTCAATAATCTCCGCGCTCTGTCTGTGGATATGGCTGTGTTCCGAGATCTTTTACGAATGAAGCTTCCTGAACTGTCCCAGCACTTAGACACCCTGCAAAGAGCGGCTAACAGAGAAAGTGGAGGTATGTTCAACAGAAAATGCTATTAAACTCTATGTTGCTGTTGTTTCATCTGAGCACTGGTTTAAAAATACATTATTTTAAGTGTTTACAAGAGTTTATTGCTTAGAATGTGGATTTTAAATTGTTAAGGTGAAATATGATGGTTTCCATTATTGATAACCTTAACATAAATAGGTGGTACTTTCAGGAAAAAACAAAGGGAAATAATTTAGTCCCACCACTGACTGCAAACGGAATTGTGTTGACAAGAATAGAAAAAGCATGGAGTGACAACACTAACACTAGCTTAGTACAAGGGCTACCTTGGGAAGGTAATTTCTTGCCTTAGCTCGAGATAGCTATGCTACTATTGCTCCGTGTAGTTGCTGGCTCATATAGTTATTCTGGGAAGAGTTACAAGGTGAGAGCCAGTGGGGGCTGGTTAGGATTTCTTTACCTGGATGCTTACCAATACACAGGTACAAAACTCAGAACTACATCTTGGATTGCTACCTGAAAACTAGCTTTGCACTGTGAATTTTTTTTTTTTTTTTTTTCTGGCACAACATTCCATCCAGACGTATAACTCTTTTATATGGGAATGTGCTGGGGAGGGCAGGAGGTTTTTTTGTTACTTGATTTGCTTTCTTTTTCAATTGGGAAGCTAAGTGCACCCTGAGTTCCATCTTAGAATAGATCTACTACTATGTTCCATGTGGCTATGCCCAAACTGTATAAAAAGCAAAGATAAAATATTTGCTCTTTGAAAGTGTTTTCACGGGCTGACATCTCTGGTCATGGCCTTCAGGGCATCAGTTGATACTGGCATGCATGAAATGTTCTCTGAGCATAACAAGAAAGTAAAACTTCAGAGTTTCAGGCTGAAACACTACATCTTGTTTGAAACTTAACAAGTGCATCAGGATATTAAAATAATAGGTACGACTTTACAGAGACAGTCACCTTTACCTTCACGTAGATAAAGACTTACGCCATCTGTTGCTGAAGAAATGCAGCATTTTGCAGGGGAGTTAGGGGGGTTGTTTTCTTTTTTTCCTTTTTTTTTCTTTTTTTTTTTTGATAGAAGTTTTACTTTCATATAGATTTGGGGAAGGAGAAACAGTCTTTCTGATACAAGAGAAAAAAGTGTGGTGGTGTATTCCAGGGTTTACACCAATGCTGCTGCTGAGTTTTTTGCAGTGCAGCAGAATGGAAGGTGACTATGTAATTTTTCCCTTACTCTTCTCAGCTTATCTTAGGACAGCTGCAGGCTAAGTAAGTTTTTAGCAATAACAGAGGTGCTAGAGTGAATGTCTGGTGGATTTTAGTATGCAGTTTATACTCCTTGTAAAATGATAGTAAATTGCAGTTACTTCAAGTTTTTCGCTTGTTTGTTTTATTACCTTCAGGAGGCTATGAACCCCCACTTACAAATGTCTTCACAATGCAGTGGTTTCTGACGCTCTTTGCCACCTGTCTGCCTAACCATACAGTTCTGAAGATCTGGGATTCAGTATTCTTTGAAGGCTCTGAAATTATATTGAGAGTAGCTTTGGCTATCTGGGCAAAGCTAGGAGAGTAAGTGGTCATTTTTATCTGATTTTTCTTTTCAGTGTGAGCTATGTTTAACTTTTGTTTTCCTTAAGATGATGTTCTCAATTCTAAACAAGATGCAGTCTTTTAAGGTTTCCTAAAAACACATGGTTCTGACATCATGTCAGAATGGGCATGATAATTAATTGACCCTTTTTGCACGAAATGTCTCCAGTTGTGGGAGTTGTCTGTGTACAATGACTTCGTGCTATGCCAAAAGGTTGGACTTTGTAGAACACAAACCTCTGAAGAAACTGGTAAATACTCTGTGTAAAGACACACACAGAGATTTGAGGGTGACCAACCAACTTAGTTGGGTACCTGAAACTGGGGATGTTAATTCCCTTGGTTTCACTTAAGAAGACTTAAGAATTTGAGTCCATTGACTTTGCCCAGTAAAGGAGTTCAGTGTTACTAAGGGAATGACCTTCTGGGTCATAAGTCTTTTCTGTTAAGGCCTGAAAATGAATTTTCCTGAAATTCTCTGCTTTTAAGCATATTCAACCAAAGTTTCTATTATAGTCTTTTATGGCCTTGGAAACTCACCATATGGCCAGAACACAAAAGATGGCTGGTTCTTTAAACTCCTCTGTTGTCAAAGCAAATATTTGCATTCCAAAGAGTTTACAGTGCTCCCAGAGAAATGACTTTTGTCACTGGCTTCAGTGGGAGGTGTGAGCTCTGACAGGTCAAGCAGTTGTTAGTTCAGTTGGAAACATTTTTCAGCTGGCATCAGCAGCTGCATCGAATTTTTTTGGTGCTACCTATTAAAACTCATCTTCTGTTTTCCCCTGAAACTGAACCACTGGGATTTATGTTCAGTTTTGTCCTTGGAGGTTTCATTTCCCTTTTTCTTTCTGAATAAATTAGGACTGCAGGCAAGTAGCATTCTAAAAGGCTTTGCTTAGTACATGTAATTTTTAATCTCAAGAATGATAATTAGAATAATAATTTCCTGAGAGCTTTTTTTATTCAGTTCATGAATGAAACTTGCATGAATCATTTGCATTTGGACTAAGCTATATGTAGTCACATAGTGCTTTAGGTAAAAGGTCCTATTAGAGTGGATCTCTGTGCACTTAAAAGCTGTAATTGTGAATGTTACAACTCGTAACATGATAAAAAAGGAAGTTACAACTTTTAAGATTTTACTGTAAAGCTCAAAGAAAAATTAAACATGTTCTAAAAAATTTAAAGGAACAGAGTCAAGAAATATATAAGAATGTGTCCAAGAGAATAAGCTGATCACACTGCACGTTTTGTAACTGTTGTTTCTGGGAAATGGGAGAAGGAGTGGTAAAAACTGAGCACTGTTTTTGCTGGAAGAAGATAGAGAAACAAAAAAAAAATCACGTTGTCTACAATTAGAACTAGAACAGGAGGGATTTAAAGAAGCAAGGCCTGAAATAGTGATAATAGTCTCATGAACTTCATACTTCTCAAGACTCATTCTCGAAATGAAAATAGGGTGAGAAGTGCATTTTTAAAATGTGGGTGGCTCAATCGTACTTCTGTTTTGAGGGAGACTGAAGGAACGGGGAGGTTAAATATAGGTGCAGTGGAGAAAGCATTATGTGGAGGTCATTAGAGACTGAAGGTATCAGGGCAGGTAAGCAGTAAGTTTGTGATAATTGGCTATATACCCATTGTTTCTACTAATTTATTTTTTATAACTACGTAATCTTTATTTTAACTAAACTATGTTAAGAGTTCAGTAGGAGTTTCATAGGTCAATGGTTCTTCTGTGCCGATGCTGAAGATCAAGGGAAGCTTCTTCTTCTATTGCTTGAGAAAAAAGGCAGTGTATTTTCTTTCATCGTTCCAGCATCTGTATTTTAGAGGAGAGCCTACAATATGTAACCATCAATGCACTTCTTTGGGATAGAAGTAAAACAAATTTTTCACTTGGCAGGAGAGATATTTAGCAGCTGACCCTAATGTATGTAGAACACCAACTCACAAAAGCATATTACTCATATTTTCCTTCCTCTAGAAGACACTCTGTGTTTTTAGAATGATTCTGAGTTTTTAGAAATTTAAAGAAAATTGTGGAAAAAATATCCAGTTGAGCACCCCCCCTGCCAAAACAAGACAAACAAAAACATACTACCAAAGCAAACAACCAGCCAAAACCAAAAGAGTCCCCATCTATAATTTAGAAATAGCATTCACAAATATGATGAGTGAATTTTCCTTCATTCTGCTTTACATGAGCTTAGTTCTTTTTAAACACAATGACAGGTATGAATGCACCTATACTTAATTTATTCCACAAGAATGGTTTCTGACCACTGAATATGTTCCTGTCTGACAAGAAGAAAGTTCAGCTGGTGAATTTGGCCATTTGGTCCATGGTGAAGAATGGGTGATGAGTCAGTCAAAAAATCTTTATGCTCCCTTTTCGAGCTGATATGAGAACTCTCTTGTGCTAGTAGGAGGCAAAATTTATTGATTCTTGTAGAAGTCAAAGGGGCAGAGGGAGTAGCCTGTCTGTGAATCTGTTATCATGAGGAGTCAGGACAGTAAGCTGTACTCAGTGCATCCTTTTACTGCTCCAGCTTTTCCAGTGTTATGTGCACAGTTTTATTATTTGGAAGTCTAGGCAGAATTGCAAATAAACTTAAAAGTCAAGCTGTCTAATGGAAATGCATTTTGTATGATGACAAGAAAATAAATTTTGCTTTGAACATGTATTATCATATGTAAAAGTAAAATAAAAACCAACATGTATTTTGATGTAGGCAAATTGAATGTTGTGAAACTGCAGATGAGT
Source organism: Dasyornis broadbenti (assembly GCA_013397935.1). Taxonomy (NCBI): domain Eukaryota; kingdom Metazoa; phylum Chordata; class Aves; order Passeriformes; family Dasyornithidae; genus Dasyornis; species Dasyornis broadbenti. Next base: position 1,692,301 of record VZRN01006818.1, read on the forward strand.
TTTACAGCACTATGGGCAAGCTAACCCAGGAGATGCTTGAAGACAGTCTAATTGACAGCAATGAACTTATGCAGGTGAGTAATTCTGACGTAATTATTTTTTGTGTTTTCTGTGTTGATTTCTTGAGGTATTAATTTCTAACAAATTACTTTTTTGTTCAGATACTGCAGAAGCCTAAATTCTCCCAAGAATAAAAGTTTCAGATAATTGGGTTGAGCTAGCGTAAAACAAGTCAATGAAACAAGTAGATGACCTGCAGTTGGAGCTAGAATCTTATTTTATATATGAATTATAGAGAAGCACTAGGCTTAATTTAATAACAATTGATTCTGTGTTGACATCTGAAAGTCTTTTGTGATATAATGCCTAGTTGGATTTACACAAGATGTAGAATCTTTTAGTAGTCACCATTTTTAGGGTGTTCTTTTGCCTTATTTTTATGTTTTGTTCAGTTGTTTACTACACCGTATCTTTTTCATTCTGCAGACACTGTTGGAAATAAGAGTTTATGAAGTGAGAAGTGTATAAAAAATCTTTCATGATTAAAAAAAAGCCATGAACAGTCAGTAGTGTACTGTAAACAAAGACATTTGTAGATAATTGCAGTCCTTGAATTCTCAAAGGGTATGTCATTGTATTAAAACAAAGACTCACATTGTTCTGGGAAAGGAAAGGGCCTTTAGAACTGCAGATACAATTTATTTATTTACACTCACTTATTCTTGTGATATTTTTATGGTGTTGTCTACTTAGATGTCTTAAAAGGACTTCCTGCTACAGTTCTGGAACTTTCCTTTTGATGAGTTAGAGCATAGTGATTAAATGAGTGCAAGTACAGAGAACATAATTCACCTGAAATTTTGTATCTGTCTTAGGGGAAGGAAAAAGGTCAGTCTATGAAACAACACAAGTTTAATAACAGTTGTTAGCAGGTGACTTCTATTACCTATTGTTGGAAGGCTGTGTTAAAATACACTTACCTAGTCTGGTAAAGTACTGCCCTCAAGTAAAGGATTATTTTCAGTTTTATTATTTCGGTTATTGTTATTTTGTGTGATGAGGAAGGTCTAGGAATGGGAGAAGTTTGTGCTATGGCTTTGTTTTGCTTCAAAAATGGAAATGCAGCTGGTCAGAGGTACTCACATGCTTAAAAATGTGTTAAGGTTCCTCACAAGACAGTTCAGATCCTGAGGATGTGTAAGGAGAGCAGCACAAGTTGACATCTTCTCATTGTATTTCAATTCCTGGTCTCCAGTGTGGTACAAAATCAAGATGTGGTGTTTGTAAATAAGAATAATTTTGGGAAAGCTGAAGTGGTCTTTCGTGACTGTGGATTTCTTTCTTTGATGCTGTGTATAAAAGAAGATAAGGCATGGGTAACTTACTGGTTGGAGGGATGGAAGGATCTTTTTTGTTTTTTAGCTATTGCAATTACAAATATTAGCAAATTAGCAATCTTTTTGTGTTTCAGCAAAAAATGAGTACTTGATGTAATACATGTGTGTATTCTTAGTGTATGTGTGTATTTTGTGGCACGGAACAGGAAAGTTAAGGTAGGATGGCATTGCCATTGGTATGGAGAATGTGGCAGGTTTAAGTTCTGTGTATGGAAGAGCAGTGAATCTGGTTTATGTATGTCCTCTCCGTTGAAGAAACTACAATATAGTTTGCATAGCATTCAAGTCAAAACAGCAACTGGCAGTGTAGCCATCTCTGAGGTCTTCACTCTAGGCCCTCTTTACCCTAAGTAGAAAAAATAAGGCACTACAAGAGTTTACCATCAGGACATGTGCTACCATGTATCTTGTGCGAGAAAAAAATTAAGAAATATCAGCCATTCCATTAATGAAAAGATCCAGGCTGCTTGAACATGCTGTTTTTTAAATTGCTTTAAGCTTTTTCAGAGAAGTCATCCAGAGATGCTTTGTTTTCTTTTTCTTATCCCCTACTAAAAATCAGAATGATGAATTTACATCTAATACTTTTTACAAGATGTCTCAAAGATTAGTATTCTACTGTGGGAAAGGATAATAAATATCCCACTCTGCCTTCCCTACACATTTCAGTAGAGCTTGCTGGTGGCAATCATCTCACTTTTCTTTAGACTTGCCTAACACTTGTATTTGCATCTGAACTGCTTGCCCAGGCTTACTTAAGGCAGTGAAGAGGATTGTGCACTTCTCAGCCACTGGGAAATAAATTGTGCTGAAAAAGATTTGTTTCTTTTGGGAGTTAGAAGAGAGAGGTACAACTGATCCTTCAAGGGAAGCGTTGACAGAGCAGATGTCTAAAGTAGAACAGGGGACTCATGTCCTCATTCTGTCTGCCAGCATGTGTAGTTGCTGCAAGTTTATCCCTCCCATGCAGACAGTACCTATAGCTAGGATGGAAGCCTTAAAGCTTTTGCAGATTTAGCCTTTGTGTGGTGAAAGTTCATAGCATTTTACTGAGGAGAGCATGGAGGCATTGGAGGAACAAGCCAGCCTACTACTTCCTCCTTTTTCAGGCTGAACAGTTTGGGTGAATAAAGGGTAAGTGCTGTACACATCAAATTTTAGACTGGGTATATATTGGTTGCAATACGGAGACAGAAGGTTGTACACCAGGTGTCTGCAGATATTCTAATCAGTGTGTTAGATTGAGTCTGTGCTTTCATGTCTTCTCAGAAAGCAAACATTTTTATAAGCAGCTAAACTAACTCAGTTTGTACACCCAGAAACGTTGCAGCACACAGGAGATGAGAAGCCAGCTAGAGGAGAGGCATCCCTTCCTATTTACTGGGATGGAAGGGAAGAGGGACTAATCCTTCTGTGTTACTCTACCATTTTGGACCATCTCCCTGTCCAGTTACCCTGATTGTATGGTATTCACTGTTAACTTTCTACTTGAGTAGCACTTGGTCTGTTTTCTTTTGGGTTTGTTTTTGCTTTTTGTTTTGTTTTCTTAGTCAAAGTGAAAAGAAACAAGAACATTAAACCAGTGAGGGGCAGCTGTTGAGAAAAGTGTGTTTGATAAGTTGTCTGCAAAATGGCTGAACCCTGTTTGGAAGTCAGAGCCCATCACCTCCCCTTTGGTGTTCTGCTGAGGGTGTTGATGGCTTTGCAGTTTTAAGGGTAAGGCAAAAGATTGAAGGTGAGAATAGAAGGTTTTTTCCCTTGTCTCTTTTCTTGTTCCCAGGATCTGTCCCTTATGGCCATAAATAAGATGCTAAGTTTGGCTGCATCAAGCTTTGTGTGTGTAGGCTATTTCCCTCTGGGTCAGTTCACCAGAATTAACCAAATAGCATCCAAGGCTGTGTAAAAACTAGAAAAAGAATGCTTTGACTCTGAAGTGCCGCTGGGAGGATATCACAGGTGTTGGTTGACAATATTCATTTTAATTTCCAGTGGAACTTGCACTGGCATAAAATTTGTTTTGTGGATCTCTTAGCAAGGTGGTAAGTGAGGCCCACAGTTATAACCTGATAACAGTAATAAAGCTAAAAATATGTATGCTAAATGAAAGTAATGGTAGAAGCTCTGGAAGAGACACAGATTGGAGACAGGCAAAAGCTAAAAGCGTAATCTGAAACAGTAGGTGCAAAGAGTAAATGGAAGACTCGGAGTCGACTGTTTCACTTAAAGGGTAACTAGCATATGGAACAAGTTACCTGAGAAGAACGTTGACATAAAGAGTAGAAATAAATTCCAGACAAACCTCTGGAGAGCGTTAAAACATATGGGAAAAAAAAAAACCTAACAGGAAGGTATGGCAGAGATCAAACAAGCAGACAGACTGTTGGGCTGGAGGTAGGTCTTTCTCCAGATCATAAAATTCCTTTGTCTGGTAGACTGATGGGAAATCACTGGTCAGGCCCTAGAGAATAGTTTTCTTTCACAGTAGCATTGTAGTTTAATGGAGTGGCAAAACTTCAGTTCATGCTCTGGATTTTTGAAGGCATCTTCCTTTCCTTAGAGTCTGTGCACGGTTCAAAGTGTAAAAGCATTCTCACACAGAAGCCTGTTGAGGTGCACTATTGCCCTGTGTCTGATTCAGACAGGAGTGTCCTTCATGCTACTCAGTGCTTTCATCAGGGCCATTAGGGAAACTCTTTTTTCCCCCTTATGTCAGGAAATGTCTAGTACTGAATTCATGTTTGCAATTTTCCTTGGTGTATTTAACATAGACAAGGCATGGTTCAAGATTGGATTATGTAGAAACTGTTCAGAATTTCCTTTAATCTTAATTGAGGTCATTTGCCTTCAGATGAAAATGTCACTGACTTAATAGCAGTGGAAAAAAATATATAAGTGAAGATTTCCTGTCATAGCTAATGAGAAAATTTTATGTTGCTGTCTTTCAAAAGATATTTAATTTTCAGGATGTGGAAAAACTTTAGTATTTCAGAGAAACTATGGGAAATTATATTTCTGGTTTTCTTTTTTTTTTTTTCTTCTGATGTTGAGACTCCCAATGAATCATTTGGCAGTTATTTGAAAGTTCTGAATAGTTAACAAAAGCAGGGGAAAAAGGCAACTGAAGTAGGTAGGAACAAATCAGCAGTGGTATTGCAATGAATATGATGTATCTTTATGCCAGGTTGGCTGATGACTTACAGCAAAAGTGGTGCTGAAAGGAAATGTATTTGCAACTATGTATCATCTTTAACTATGATTATTGAAGTAAATAAAATCTATTAGCATTTTGATGGCCTTGTTTTTGAAAAACAACTATACCTGACCAAACCCCACCTTTACCCTGAAAACCAACCCACAAAACAGCAATCAAAACTAGAAAGTGGGGGAAGAAAACATGGGTAATGTTGGATCCTCCCTCTTTAGCTATAATTTTTGTGCTGATGCGATTTCCTTCACACAAGCTCTTGAGCTTCTCAGGTAAAATAATGAATCAGCTAACAGGCCACATCAAGTGGGGATCTGCCTCTTCCTATCTATGCTAGTAATTTGTTGAATTCTTGAGCAAAAACGTAGGTCTTCTGGAAAGATTCCCAAATCCTAAATGATGCATTCATGTAAGTGAAATCATAAATGGAGGAGGATTTCCAGTGTAACCCAGGCAAGGCAGGGTTGACAATAATTATTAAATGAGTATAGGAGTTGAAAAGGATCCTACAGCTCATATTATCAGTTTCTTTTTTTTTTTTCCCAAATGAACCATGTATTTTTCTAGTGAGTCAGTCTTTATCTTTCTTAAAGGAAATGCTGATGGAATCATAAAACTAGACCATTTTCCTGCAGCATGTGAATGTGCAAGAATGTGCAGCCTTTAATCCTGTAAGACTGTGAAAGTCTGTTCATGGAAAAATCATCTGTAAATTAGTTAAAGTGAAAATTTTAAAAGTTGCCCTTTTTTTTCCCCCTAGACTGTTTATACCATGGCTCAATTTCCTTTCCCACAACTGGCAGAATTAAGAGAGAAATACACATACAATATTACTCCTTTCCCTGCAGCAGTAAAATCAACTTCATTTTCAGGGTAAGTTTGAAATGCACTGCTTATGGTGTATGGAGTTATTGTTTACCCTCTGCAGATGGTGAAAAGGCAGGTGGAATCCTGCCTTGTATGCTCTAGAAAAGATAAAAATGCTTGGTAATGTTCACATTTAAAAATATATCTTCCTTACTTCTCTTACATTCTCTTTTGACAGAAGGTTAGGCAGAACCAGAGACAGTGATGAAGAGAATGACTTAGATGATGAAGACTCAATTGCTAATGCAATTGGTTGTCTTGGACCATTAAGTGGGTTTTTGGCACCAGAGCTCCAAAAATACCAAAAACAGATGAAAGGTAAAAGTGACTTTGTTAATTTCAGAAAACAAATGTGTATGACCTTGTCGAAATTGTCTGCAGCTCTGTCTGTGAAAGCTGCTATGGAGAATGTGTTTTCTATGCACAGAGATTACAGCAGGTACCAAATGACTTGTTCTGTGCTCCATGAAGGTGTCTTCAAAGCCAGGTTGGAAGCCTGTAGGTGTACAGTAAATGATGTTACGGATTTGTGAGTTAAGGATTTGCTACAGTAATGGTTAACAAAGCAAACCCATAGAGTTGCCCACACACGAAAAAAGAAACATATATGAAAAAAGGTCCACCCTAAATTCATGCATCTTTCTGAGACAGCTGTTAGGTAGTCAACATTTTCTGACTACCTTTATTTGCCTGTGCATGGTTAATACTGGAACCTATCAGCAGTGAGTGAATTCTGCAGGTGATTTCACTGCCCTTTTGGCCAAACCCTCAGACTGTTGTATGTTTTGGATATTTTCACATTTGAAAAAAAAAAAAAAGTGTGGTTTTGGGTGTTCTGACAAAATGTCACTATTTTTCAAATCCTTCCACACTGAAATAAAATTTCTTGACAGACCTGTGTGTACACCTGTGCAAGCTCTACAAGCAGTATAAAATGCTGATCTGTACCAGAAAATCAAAGAACATTTGTTAACTTGCAGCAGCCTTTATGAAATGTTATGGGATCAACAGTGATTTCACAATATCTTGGGAGAGACCATTTTTATTTATCTCCAGCTCACCTCCACCTTACCCTCAAAAAAACCCCAGGCTGTTGTAGCAGTTGCCACTTTCGCTTCATCATTCTTGTGTCTTGATTTTGCTGACACCTGTAAGCTGCAATTTTCCTCTGGATTGCTGTGGTGTTTTGTTTTTCCCTTCCTGAGGGACTCTCTGCCTGCTGCTTCAAGCTAGCACTTAGTCAGGACATCAAACTGCTGTTGCAAACTAAACCAAAGACAAATAAACATTCCTTGAAAAAGAATTATCCCCCTGACCCTGGAGTGCCAGGTTGGTGGTGTATCAGAAACAGCTGTGAAAATAAATTGCCCTGCTGCTGTTGCTCTGCAGCTCTTGATCAGAGACACTCTCAAGCTGTCTGATCCTCAGCTGCTCTGAGCCTATCCCTTTAGTTGCTACCAGCAGCTTTCTCCCTGTGGTGTTCTGTTTCTTAATGCTTCTTGCTGGTAGCACTAGGTTGCTTGTTTAATCTCATGCCAGCTTGACTGTAATGTATTTTGTAACTTGCATTGTTGGCTCCTGTGACAATTGAGTATCTTTAATAACCTGTTATTGAATTACTTCAGTGGTGTCTTGATGTACTTTTAGATATTTGAAGAACTGTGCATATAACCTTGCATTCCCTTGTTAATTGACTTTTGTACTCTTTAACCTCCCCTCAAACCCTTGCTATTCTAAAGCAATAGTGCTATTTACAACACTCCTTATTGTAAACAGCACAGGCTAGTTAAATACACATATTTTAATAAGTTTTTAAATAAAGACTGCAGTTAAATAAAATGATAGGAATCAGACACAGATTTCCCCATGGAAATAATCTGTGGAACTCCCGAATATGCCAATTTACTCCTCACCTCCACTTTATTCCCTCCTTCTACAGATCAGAATGAAGTACAAAGTCTTGGTTCCAGTAACATTGCAGAATTAAGTCCAGGAGCAATAGACTCTTGCAGAAGTGACTATCACACTGCTTTTAACAGCATGATGATGGAGCGTATGACCACTGATATTAATGCACTGAAAAAGCAATATTCCAGGATAAAGAAGAAGCAGCAACAGCAGGTTCACCATGTGTATATCAGAGCAGGTAATATATCAAAACATGCTTCATTTACTGATTTATTACATACTAACTTCATCAATGCAGGCAAGGCAAATGACATTCTTTTACATTTAACCAAACAGACAAAACAAGAAAGACTGATGGAATACCCACATTAGTAGTAAAGTGGATACCACTTCATACAGACAGAAAACAAGATCGTGATATTTTTTCTTCTTTTATCAGGATCTGAAGATGATGACCCTGGGGTTTTTTTAGGTCCCAGGGACCAACTAAACAATGGTATTTAAAAATGGCTTTGCTATCTGGGTGCTTTGTGTTGATCTCTCTGATTTAAAACTTTAAATCTTTGGCATTCTTGGAACTGACATACTGATGCACTGGAAAAAGTGAATACAGAGATGGGGTTGCTTCAGATCATGTGGCAGGTAGATTTGTAGCTGGTTTGTGTTAGCCAAACTCCTCTGAATTCATCTTGGCATGGCAAATTATGCAACTGAAGGAATCGGCTTAGATGTTCCATTGTGGCTGGCAGTTTCCCTAGCCATAATGATACTGTAGTGAGGACTGAACTGGACATCAGACCCTTATTTAACAATCCATGTTATGGAGTCTGTCTCCCTAATTGTCAGATTCAGCAGTGCAAGGGTTGGCATGAAATGCACAGCTGAAGGCTTTACTGGGTGTGCAAGCTGAACACAGACTACCGTACTCATTCCTCCCCACTTAGGTGCCATCCTTCTAAGTCAGCATTGAACCATGCAAATGGGTCACTGTGGAGAATTTTTATTTCTCTTCTAGGTTGTCTAAACCTGTGCTAGCAGGAGCATTGGAATACATGGAGCTGAAATTTTTCATTTATATGATTTGGAAGGAATCTTTTTTTAAATATTAGTGAAATATTTGCTTTGAACAAAGGCTGTGGCCAGCAGAAACAGTGCAAACAGTAAAATGTTGATTCCCAAGGATACCAACCCCCTTCCTTCCAAACACAAATCTTTCTAATCTTACTAATCATGATGCAGAGCTGGGTTTGTAATTTAATCAAACTGTCATCTAATCACTAATTCTGAGTCTACTCCTCTGGCTTAATAGTATGTGGTTTATCCATTTAAAGAACTTTGGTTCATTTTCTGTTTTCCAGCCACACAAGCCTCATGGCAAGGCTTATGTGACTGACCTCATATGGTGACTGAATTGCTTCTTGCTGTTGGAAGAGAAATGAAGGAGAGGGGGAAGATCAGAAGCCAATATTACTGTTAAATTATCAGTTAAACTGTCAATGCTAGTGTTAAACTATCAGTTCTGCAATTCCAAAAATCAAGAAACTATTCTTTTTTATTATTTATTTTCACGGTATTACTGGTTCAGGACTTACCCTTAAGTACTTACTGCTAAGCAGTGAGGGAGGACAGAAAATCCTTATATAGAAGGTGCAGCTCTGTGTTTGACTCCAACACATAAATGAAATTCAGTGATGATTTTCAAGTTTGGATTTTTTTTTTTTAATATATTCAGTCCTACAAACCTTTGCTATACCTCAACAAAGGTATCAAATTTGTTGGTGGATCCTTAGAACATTAATTTGTTTTGTTCTTTAACAATACCATGTTTCTTTTAAATGTTTTCTTTCAGACAAGGGGCCAGTTACTAGCCTTCTCCCTTCTCAGGTAAACCATTCCCCAGTGATAAACCACCTCCTTTTAGGAAAGAAGATGAAACTGAATAACAAGTCTCTCAAAAATGCTGTTATCCACATCCCAAGTCATGCTACAGGGAAGATGTCTCCCATTCCCCAAGAAGATCTTAAAACAAAACTGAACTCTCCATGGCGCACTCACATACGAGTTCATCGCAAGAACATTGCTAGGGCCAAAGGCCAGCTGGGCTATGGGGATACCGTAGGACTGATAGATGAGCAGAGTGAGAGCTGTAAAACCAATAGTCCTGGTGCAAAGGAGGAGACTTCCAAGCATTCTGACTTTGGAGAAAGAGAAGGAGGTGGTTTGGATGACAGGACTACTTGGAAAGCTGACCAGCAGTCGTCTGAGCCAGTGTCTACGGACAGCAGTACAAACATGTCTGTGGTTCAGCTAAAACTAGAAGCACTGGAACTCACCTCGGATACCCCAACTGATGTGGAGTCAACATCCCCTCTCTCCAGCCAGCCACGTTTATCAGAGTCTTCCACTTCATCCAGAGACAGTGGGAACCTGGCTAAATCACCCCAGCCTGGGAACCCAAAGCCACAAGTCTTCAATCCTTTTCCCAGCGTCAAGCCACTTCGAAAGTCAGCTACAGCCAGGAATTTAGGGCTATATGGCCCCACTGAAAGAACGCCAACTGTACACTTTCCACAAATGAGCAGAAGTTTCAATAAGTCTGCCAGTGGCAACAGTGGGACCAGGAAACGATGATGTATTACCTGGTACTTAATATTTCTGCCAGCAACAAAAGAATTTGTATTGCCTTTTTTTAATGTGTGCATGTGTATGTGTGTCCCAAAGCATTTCTAATTGCTAATTAAATAATGGGGACAAAAGTGGTTACCAGATAGATAAAAAAGTGTCTTTGAAAATTGTACTTCCGTGTTGTTATGGGATAGATTAGCGAAGATGCGCTCTGGCACCCTTTTGTTGATTCTGATGGTCCTGTGTAAAATAAACATTAATTTGCAATGTGAAGCATACTATTTCTTGTAGTCTAACTCAGACATTAAATCACCAGCTGCCTTTAACCCCTCAGCCCCCCATGGCTGCCTCCTGTCTTTCTGAGCTCAAAGGACAAATTGTCCAGTGCAACAGACAGGTGTAACAGTTTTTGTGACTGTTAAGCAGCTTTCCCATTAGGCCTCGTCATCATACTCCAGGAGTAGCTGGAGAAGCCATGACTAACAGAAGCACAAGCAGCCCTAGCAATCAAAAGTGTCACTTTGTGACATCTGGCTTCAGATATTCTTGAGCAGCATTTTGTGCTTCTCTTCCCACAGCAATTCTCTGCTGACACAATTTTTAATAGCAACCTAATAATTGAGCATGAGAACAGCAGACATAAGTCCACCCACAACATGGGTTTGCTCCTTCTCTGTTACATGTGTACATACATACATTTCTGTTACTGCTGGAGAGTTGCAGCACTGTAAAATTAGGAATTAGGTACAACTATTTGTGTAGTTGTATGATTATTATTCTGACGCATCTTGACTTCAATGGATTTAAAAGCTATTATCTAGATTAGAGTTGTAGTTAAATAATATTTGCCAGCTTAGCAGTAGGTAAAATATATTAATGTTCCAAAGTAGTTTAGGGGTTTAAAGTCTATAAATAGAGTGATTAGATACTTAGAGTGCCAATTCCCATTAAAAGCCAACACATCGGCCACTGTTAGTGGGATGGACCCTTGGGCTTCCATGTCTTGGTTCCTTTTTGGTGTGAAAGAACAATGGCAAAGTGATAAACTGAGTATTTCTTTCCAGATCAAAAAGCAAAGCTGATGAATACCCTAAGGAAAGTACTTACATAAATATATATATATATATATATATATAACAGAGGCAGACAGAGAAACTCAACATGGATCATTCAACTTTAGGGTTGCAAAATCAAGTACTCAAATTCCAAGAAATTCAGGTTGCCCTTAAATCATTGCAGCTCTGTCAAATGGTATGTACTGACTATGATTCGTGACCTTAATTCCAAGTTTCCTGTGGCATGAAAGGACCAATATTTTAAACTGGAATAAATGCAGTAATGATGAATCAGCCCCATTGTATGGAGTATCTTATTTGCTTTTTAAAATTCTTTGTTAAATTTCCAAATCAATATATCATTGTCTATTTATGAATGTATTCCATAACCTATAGTATGTGACATCAGTTTTACTGTATGCCATAACTTATAAGACCCTGTACAATAGACCCTGTTCATTGTTGTGGGGACAATTTTATTTTGCTGTTGTTTCTTGTAAGTGTATGCATATAAAATAATATACAAGTATGAACACTATAAATATAAAACAGATGTAGATCAGATCTTGCCCCTGCCCTATTTCCAGGCTATAGTAGTATTGTCACTATTTACTAATTTACTTACAGCACTAAGTAAATGAAAATAATGTAGAATTTAGTCACTGATTATGGACTGTATGTGAATTGTTTCTGCACTGAATTAGAAGAAATGGACTTCTCAAAAATTTTCCTGTGAATCATCCTCCCCAGTTTTTCTTAGCTTCAGTGTATCACGCGGCTGTATGCTGAACCAGTACAAATAAAAGGACTGTCAATCTGCAAAACCTGCTAAAATGGTCCAAGTATGTGCATCAATTTTCAACATTTTATGAAGTGAGTAAGCAGTGGAAAATCAGCAAATTATGCATGGAAAAAGGTCTGGGGAAAGAACAACACATTCAGGTGATTCAGAATGAATAATAATTTACGAGTATGGACTCAGGTCTTGGACTGTTAGGATTGAGGAGAAGGAACCACAGCTACTCAGTGCATTCACCTGATGATGCTTGCTGCAGGAAGTTTTCTTTAAGTACCGCTTGATGAGAGAATAGAATGTCATGTTAGCTACCTCCAAGGTACCTTTCTGTACCTCAAAGGATATTCACTCTCCCTGAAATACTGTTGAATATTCAGTAGAGGCAACTTCATTGCTTAGTACTGAGATGGAACATTAAGATGAGGTTCAGGGAACTCCAGAGAAGTTTCCCATTATTTTTTTCCTTAAAGAATCCCTTCAGCAAATGAGGTCTAGTGATGAAGCAAGTTGTGCTTGGAAGAGTGGCATTGCAGCACTGAGGGTGCTGGAAAGTATGGTGGTGGGAGTCTGCTCCATAAATGTTTTGTTCTCCTTTAGCCTTCTTGTTCTAATGCTTTCTTCCATGTCAGCAAATGACATTTCTGTTTGTTGGGGGTTTTTTTTAATTTCTTGAGTCTTCTTTTTTTTTTTTTTTTCCCCAGAAAGTATTTTATTAGGATCATGCTGACTTTTACTTCTAAGCATCTGTTTCACCATCATCAAATGAGAGCTCTCAGAGGACAGGCATTTGATTCCATTTTGTGGACATTTACAATTCTGCAAGTGGAAACAGGTCCACAGCTATTCAGAGATTATTTGAAATTGTCTGTGCTTTGGGGGTAAAAATAGCAGATGGCAGAGATCAGTTTTTCAGAATTGCTGTCAGCAAACAATTGATTTCATCCTCAACTACATGTACAGTGCAAATCCAATTTTGTGTACTTAACAAAAATTCTGCCTCCATTCAAAATAACTTTAGTGGTTACTAGAAAGACAACAAAACATTATTTCATGCAAAAGTAAAATGCAGCCCTTTACACCGGTTTTTCCAATTCAGATAAAAGCTCATTTTCAAAATTCAAGCCTTAAATCTGTATCAAACTTTCAGAACATGTATTTTAAACCATGTGAAATTTTTCATACAGAAATAAGGTGAGTGCTTTCACTGTACTGTCCTTTTCCTTGACCTTCTTTTCAAGGAGCTATCTCATGCCCATCCATGGGCAGCAGTAGCATCTGGCTGAGTGGCAGGGAGCCAGTATCATCTGACACCAGCTCCACTGAAGTATGAAGAGAGAGAAAATTCATCCAAATGTATCCCTATCCTATTCAACACTTTGTTTGCTCCAGTTTTATTCGCCTTTTATTGGTGAGAGATTCATTCAAGGCAGGGGGTTGTCATAGAGCCCTGCCAGTGATTTGAGATGTGCAGCCATGCCCGACAAGCACTCTCAGCCCGTGTGCCATTAGCCAGCAGGGGCTGGCCAGGTGTCTGCTTTCTCAGGCAGTCAGAACCTGCTTGAACCCCAGTGTTAACAGCATCCTTCGGAAGGTGTGCTCCGAGAGGTCATTTGTGGGAGGGGTGAATCCAGCGCACTGCGGGAAAGTGCTCGTGTGAAGCGTCTCCTTTCCCACTGAAGAGCCTTCAGGACCTGCACCAGCTGCCAGGCAAATACAAGATATTTGACACGATTTCAGACATAGAAGTGGTTTGCGATGTCAGACCATGCTCAGGCCCAGCTTCCCCCAGCCTGCAGGATGCTATTTCAGCTGGGCTTTGTCCTACAAGATGCACACAGCACTTACTGGCTCACCACAGGTTTAAAAAGAAGCTCAGACGTTTCCAGGCCTTTTTCTGATAAAACTGTATCAAACCACTCTGGCTCGCCACAAAAAAACCAGGCAGGCGTGGTGGCTGAAAGGGAGGTGGTATGTATGGATGGAGATGCTAGGAGGAGGAAAGGAGCAATCCATCCAGGCAGAAGGTACAAGAAGTTTTGAGGGAAAGCAAACTCCCCAGTGTCTGTGTGGCTTTTTAGGTTTTTTAGTTGTAAACAACAAATCCATGACATGCTGCTTCCTGCCCATCCTTCCTGTGTTTAAAGTGATCATGGACTTGCCTGATGCCAGCAAGGTGCCACATCCTGTGATGGTATTGTCCACCCACTTGGTAGCCCAGTGGTTGCTCCTGCCCTGGCAGGAGCCAGTCCTGGCAGGAGGGAGGTGCCAGTGAAGAGCTCTTTGGTGAGGTTCACTGTGGCTTGCTTCACACTGAGCCATCTAAAAGGGCCTCTTCTTCTCTCATAGGTGTGTATGGTTTTTTGTTCTCACTTGTTGGTTTTCTGATTTTTTATATTTTTTGGTGACATGAGGAAAGTTTTTGATCCATTCCTCATTTTTTGAATACAGCATCAGGAAAGACAGGTGCTTTCTGCATCTCAGGACTCAATAGTTTTGCAACTATTCCTCTCCGTTTAGCTTGTATTTTGCCTTTGCCTTGCCTTTGCTTGTTATTTGTCTTCCCAACCATTGCTTGTATTCATTGCCTCTGTGTTTGATGAGAATTTTCAGGACATAAGGACAGCCATGCTGGTTGGCTTAGCCCAATGTCTTTTCTTTGAAAACTAATGGTTGGAAATGACCAAGAATGGAGTCCTGTAGGAACACGGCACATCCAGAGATAACTTTCCCTTGGGGCAGTCATCCAGTTTCATCTGGGTTGAGCACATCACGCAGAGGTGAGGTGAATGGCTGGGCGAGCAGCTTGTCCACAGCAAACCAGAGATGTGCTGATCTGGGCAGCTGCATGCACAGCAGGGACCACAAGCTGAGGTTCATAAGCAAAATTTCCTCATCCACATGAAAAGAATAATAATAATAGAGACATGGCCAAGAATGAAAAGAATAATAAACGATCGAAAATGTGAGCCTGAAGCAGGAGCTGTTGCGATGGATCCTGCTGGGTGCTGGATTGCCTCTGCAGGCTCCACTTGAGCGTCCAGCCTTACGGTGATTCCTTCCAGGCTGACTGGCCTCCCCTTGCAGGGGAAATGCCATGGGACTGTGCTGGAGGGATCCTCCAAAGGGGCAGGAGGTGGAAACAGACTGGAAAGCCTCACAGGCCCTCAGAGCACCAGACATGGCTGAAAACATAGATCCACTGCATCACACAGCCTGTGCAGCGATGAAGGACTCAAGGGCAGTAGTTCCCAGCCATCTTTTCAGCCCTTTTCGGGCACAAACAGTGGTATTGCTCTGCTTCTGCTGCTCACTGTCCATGATGGTTCCTCCATCTTGCTTTCCTTTCCTAACAGCTCCAGTGGCTTCTCTAAATGACACAGGGGTACAAACCCAGAGTGAAAGGCAGGTGCCAGTCTGTGCAGGCACACCACAAGGACAGTTGTGGATAGAAGGTGTTTGGCCAGCAAGAAGAAAGTAACTTTATTCTTAGGAAAAGCAGGAAAGGTCTCTAGCGACCACCCAGCATCGGCATAGGAGTCCAATATCAAGAATTTGAGAGGCCAAAGATTTACAGCTCACCAGCAACCTGTCACAGCTGCTCAGGGAGAGGAGAGCTGAGTGGAGCCTTACAAGGTATGAACTTGTAGTTCCAGGCACCAAAAAGAGTGTCAGAAATTGTATGATTTTTTTCACAACTGTGACTTATAATTGCAGCTTCTCTTAATCTTCTAATGACATCTCTCAATGAAACTCAGTTTCTTTTTTTTAAAAAAATTAAATGTAGTTCTATTGCTCTGTTTTATCTGCACCAAAATACAGACCTAATAATCTTCTGCATGTTCCCACAGTACTAGTTGCTTACATGAGACATACATAGTGCCCTTTTAAACTCCAAATGATTGTGTGTGATAATTTTAATACTGTTTCCCCTGCACTAGTAAACTTTTCACCCAGCTGCAACAATACTGTTCAGTGTCTGGCCTCCCGTGCTCTTGGAGAAGAGGCCTTTCTCCAGAGGGAACAAAAGGACTATTGTCTGCTTGGCAGAGGGCCAGGTGACTTGGTGTTGCTGGACACGTTCTCTATCCCCACTAGCTAGCACTGAGTCACTGATTTCCATCCAGACTGGAAAGTGTTTGTTCCACAAAATGTTTGTTGCCAAGGAGGCGCTTCTGCCGTCGTGTGAGAAGCAAGCTGTGCCTCTGCTGCTGAACCTCCATGCTGGTGTGACAGAGTTGAGGAGGATTTCACTGTTGCAGTTGGCAAGACAAGAGAGCATCTTCTGTAAAAGTGCTACAGTATCTGGCCACAGCGCCGCAATACTGCTGCTAAGGGTTAGACCAGGTTTGCAGCCATCACCACCAGCAGTGATGTGTGCCCTGGCTCAGACTGCACCGTGGCTTTCTGTGCTCATATCCATTCGAGGTGATCTTCTAGGTATGGTCACTAGATGCCACTGGTGCTCCACGCAAACACAACTGCTGCAATTCCTGTGAAAGGAAATACAGCCATAGCTTAGTGTTTCCAATTTTTTATCCATTTCTGATCAGATGTGAGGCAATTTCCAGTCTGTTCACCTTTGATTTCACATTGCAACCTCTCTGCTCTGTTTGATTCCTCTTAGTAAGCTTGCTAACCTTGCACAGTGATCCCAAAGCACAGAGACATCCTAATGGTGTGTCCTTGGAAACAGTGCCCATAGCAGGACTCTAAAATGCTCTAAAGGCTCTTTCTCAGTCAGAGGTATAATAAATTTTCTCTTTGGTGAATGAGCTGTCAAACAGAATTCCAGTGCAGGCAGATGAAGGAAGCTTGCTGGATTCACTGGGTACCTTGTTAAAACTTCTTTTATGAGTGTGGCAACAATGACAACCAGTTCCTGCCAGTCATGAATCAGCTGAGGTATTTTATCATAAATATTGGAGCTGATCTGAAAAAAAAAACCCACCTGTTTGTCAAACTTTTGTAAAAAATAACCCCAGCAAAATATAGCTAAACTAATAAACTCCTCTCAAATACTTACCAGCTTGTTGCCCTGCCCTGGAGACCTTACTAGTCAACCCATGAGAGTTTTAAATTTCCTGAGCTTGAAAAAAACCCATTCAGGTCTCCAAATGTGGATCTTGTGCCTTGAAGAATTGCTTGCCTTCGCTGAGAACTCGAGTGCCGGTCCACGTGCCAGTCATCGGCAGTCAGTACTGACTCCAAGTGGGCCTGTGGGAGCCTTATGAGGTTTAACAAGGCCAAGTGCAAGGTGCTGCACCTGGATCAGGGCAAACCCTGGTATCAACATAGGCTGGGGGATGGACAGATTGAGATCAGCCTGGCTGAGAAGGCCTTGGGGGCGCTGGTGGAGGAGAGGCTGGACATGACCCAGCAATGTGTGCTTGCAGCCCAGAAAGCCAAACACATTCTGCATCTGCGACAGCACTGCCAGCAGAGCGAGGGAGGGGATTCTGCCCCTCTGCTCTGCTCTGGTGAGATTCCCACATGCAGTGCTGCACCCAGCTCTGGGGTCCCCAGAAAAGATGAGGACCTGTTGGAGCAAGGCCAGAGCAGGGCCATGAAGATGGTCTGGAGCCCCTCTCCTATGAAGTCAGGCTGAGGGATTTGGGGTTGTTCAGCCTGGAGAAGGATATGGGGAAGCCTCCTAGTACCTAAAGGGGCGTTATAAGAAAAATAGGGACAAAACTTTTAGCAGAGCTTGTTATGGTAGAGCAAGGGGAATGGTCTTAAACTAGAAGAGGGCAGTAAAACACTGGCACAGGTTGCCCAGAGAGGTGGTGGGTGCCCAACCCTGGAAACATTCAAGGTTAGGCTGGATGGGGCCCTGAACAACCTGGTCTATCTGAAGCTGTCCCTGCTTATTGCAGGTTGTTGGGCCAGATGGGCTTTAAAAGTCCATTCCAAATCAAACCACTCTATGATTACCTGGTGACTTCTCAGACACATGCATGACCCAGACACAATCATTGCCAGCATGCCAGCAAAACGAGATGAGCCTTTGATTTACAGTTCAATTTTTCAGGAGCTTGCTCTGGAAATTACTGTGACCAGACACATGCAGCAACACACAGGCTTGGCACAGCCTCACTGAATGTGCCCCAGACAGTCTATTGACAGGAAAAAGCACCAGCTGAATGCAGGTCACTTGTAAAACAAGCATCCTATATCCATTTAAGGACTTAAGCTCTTAAAGTAGGACCAAGATGTTATTAAGATGCTTAAAAGAAACACAGCCCTTGCCTAGCTACTGCACAGTAACAGTGGCCTTTGGTGCTCTGTAAAATGTCCCTGTTCAGCTTCAGCACTCCCAGAGCACCTAGAAGTCTGCCTTTGCTTATGTCACCTGTGTGACCCTTGGCTAATCCACGTGCGAGCACAAATGTCAAATGAAGCTAAGAAACAGACTCTGATTAACTCCAAGATTTGGCTGGCGCTCCTAGAACTCCTACTTGCCTTTTGATAATGAAATTCATCAAGGGAAAAATCTTGATGTGTCTGGGCAGAGCCAGAAACTGGCTAATTTGGGGCATTAAATCAGGATGTGCCTAAAGAGAATGTGGTCATTTCTAGGTCAGACCAAGTGTGATTAGTTCAGCAATGTCTGGAGAAATTCAGAAATTGCTTGCTTTTAATCTCCATTTCAGTATATACTTCAAATCTCAGAATTTGTTTCTCCCTTGTACAGCCAGTGATGCTCCTGACCAGAGTCCTTGAGCCTGGATAGTTCCCACCAGTGGTTCCCCTCCTGATGAACAAGTGTCTTTACTGTTGAGTGTTATTTGGCTTGCGGTACATAGGGGCATTTTCTGTGGTGCCTGTTGAGGTGGCAATACCACAGATGCAAAGTTGAGTTACAGATGCAAGAACATGGCTCTGTGCCATCTACACAGGATGGATGGGTTTCATCCTGTGGGCTGTGGCTTGACAAGGGTGAAAGGGGAGGAAGGCAATGACCTTTCTAAAGTTGGAGACAATAGCCTTGTTTAAAAAATACCTGTAAATGGGTCTGTGTATCCCCTGGAAAGGCTGCAAATCATGAAGTGTGTAAAAGCTCTGTCCTAGAGTTCTGCCCCACTGGTGTGGTTAGATTTTTCATAATACAGTAATTATGTAAAAAGAGGGTGGAGCCCTGTGTAGCGAATTTTCTCAACCTGAGGCTTATTTCTTTAGATTAATGGAAAAAAGATGAAAGATACCAATGATGTAATTTAAATATACATTCTATACAAAGATATAGCTATAATAGAATATTTAAATGTATATTTAAATGTACATTCTATATAAAACCCAGAATAAATCTCCTGTGTCAAATCTCATCTTGCTTTTGTGCTTCTGTTTGCCAGTGAGTACACAAATAAGACCCGAGCACTTTTGGCTCAGGTACCATCTGTACTTTGAGCTGAAGTGGATCTGTATTTTGAATGTACAGATTTTTGTATACCTTTTTCCTTCAAGGACACACAGTGCACCAGGCTGTTACATTTGTTAAGTTACAGGTGTTACCAGTCTGCATGGTGAGCACTGACTGCTGTTTAAATTAAAATAATGATAATCTTGCTCTAACCATTCCCCTGTCTGTTACAAAGTAATGACACCTCAGGCAGAGCTTGCCCGGAAGGTGATGGTCTCTGGTCTCTGGAGCCATGTACAGCCCTCAATGATGCGTTAGAGGGGCCAGAGCACAACAAACACATGCAAGGTTGGTATTTGCTGGAGATAAGTATCAGGAAAGAGTAATTTGGAAGCATTCTCACTGTAATAAAGCTGCAACTGCACAGTTCTTTCAGACAGGTGATTGTTTTTTACCATGTTCATCTGCCAGCAGGTCACCCTGCAGTGCCACTGGTGCTAATACTCACAGTCGATCCCAGAAGTTGTTGCTGGTCTCCAGGAAAGGACTGACATCATAAACAAATATTCTGGGTTTGGCTTACGCCTTCCTGCAGTGTGTCCATGGCACAGGCTGGTGCCACCACTGTTAATGCTGGCAGACAGAAAAATTTCTATTGCTTCTTCCTCCTTCCTTCCATCCTTTCTTCCTTTCCTTCCTCATGTCTGCCTGACTGCCTCATCTAGTCTCCCTTCCTGCCTGCCTTTTTCAATCCTTCTTTCATCCCTGAAAAGATCAAAAGCATTTTCTGGAGCTAGTAAAAAAATCCAAAAAAAACCCGAAGAAAACCACAGTGGTGCCTGATCTGCATGTAATATTTCATTTATTCAGCTTTCCATTTCGCTTTTATTTCTTATTACACAGGGCCTGTGTTGTGTCTCTAGACTTGCAGGAGAAATGGGGAACTTGTGGAAAGAATGGAACGGTTTATCTCTGTTCCATTACACTGCAAGGACCTGAGTGCACTATCTGGTGATCAACAAGGCCATTTTTGATACCTTCACTCCTATCATGAATCAGCCACAAGTTTCATTTTTTTTCTTCTTGTCTACTTTTCTCCTCATCAAGTTTTGTGGGGTGGTAGTTTTTTTAGTTTTTGGTTTGGGTTAGTTTTTTTGGTGCTTGTTTGGGGTTTTGTTGTTGTTGTTTCATTTGGTTTGTTGGCTTTTTTGGTTTTGGTTTTGATTTTTTTTGGGGGGGTGGTTGATGGTTTCTTCCTGTTGGTTTTTTTTTTTTTCTTCTCTGTGGAGGAAACAGTAGGGTTTTTCTCTGTTTGGTTTTCTCTTTTGGAGCCTTAGCTGTCAACATCAGACTATACCAACAAAAAGAACCACCCACCCCAAACACCAAAACAGAAAAGGAGGACATTGTTTCTAGCTCTCTTAGGTGTGAGAAGGTTTCTGCTAAATTTTGAACATCAGAAGGGATGTTATTCCTACTTTGATTCTGGGTGATTTTGGGAGCATAATGTGTGAGTTCTTAGAATTCTGACGTAAAAAATGCTGCTGTCCTTCAAAATTGAGAGAGTAGTTGTTATTCAAGTTGACAGCAGCAAATAAATGACCTGCCTCTTGAAGGCAACTGTTCTCAGAATAAGAGATGAACGAGATGAAGCTGAAGCTTGAAGGAAAATGAGAGCTCTAGCCTAGAGAGGATTGGGGTGGGCATGGCTTTACTCTTCCCTTCTTTTCCTGTACAGTGACCTGTGCTCTGCTTCCTTTCCTTAGAAAACAGCTAAAGTACATATCTGAGACTATATTTTGGCCTCGCTGGAATCACTCCAGTAAAATACAACTCATATGAGTGAATCACTACACAGCTGACGCTCCTACAGATCTAATTGCAGGTTAAAATTTCTCACTGTCTGCTCAGAGAAGATGGAAGCACTGGAAATTTGATGCAGTCAAAACTGACTGACTGAGTGAAACTCATGGTGAATGACTAAAATACAGTTATTTTTTCTTTCAGAGGTATGTTTCGCTCTGAGGTTCTGTTGGAGAGTATGGAAAGCTTTGATGAAGGTTCTTTGATGATGATGAAAAGGACCATCACATATGTGTAGAAAAAAAATAAGGAACACCTAGTTTTATCTTCTCTTTTTCTTGCACAATGGACTGACTAATTGGAAAAGGGATTGATAAGTTACATCTCGATTATTCACCAGCTTTTAAACTCCATCCAGAACAGAGAATAAGTCCTACGTGCTTTTCTGTCAGGCAGCACGTGCCCACGTGATTTTCAAGTTCTGCCATTCACATATGCAGATCGTTACAGATGAAATGTATTCTTCATGATGTTTTGCTCACCACTCCCATGAAGAGAAGGACGGGGGTGGAGAATGCCTCATACGCGCTAACCCTGAAGTTATTACTGTCATAATAAGTGTTGCAATATAACTGTTGTCTGGGAGGTATTGCCAGGCTCTTTTTTTGGCTCTTGAAGTAGTTTTCAATGTTGCTGTGACGCAGATTTTCAGTCTGCTTGCACCACGGCCTGTTGCTTGAAGTTAAGGCACCTCACAGTGGGAGGAAGATGTCAGCTTAGGTGTTGAGATGCCTTCAAATGGTGGTCTCAGCTGAGCAAGGAGGGACTCCATCTTCCCTTAGTGTTTGTAAAGTCCTTGGGCTCTTGAAAGAAGCAGAGATATGTCAGTAAGGTGCTCCTTGCCCATCCTCCCTGGGCATGGTGTGCCTCTAAATCCAGCTAAGTTTCCAGCCTGAGCTGCTGGTTCTGTGCAGCTCTTTCCTATGTCAGCTGGTCTGTGGGATGCTTCCATCTACATTGTTGTTGTTTTCTTTGGAGGAAATGGGGTGCTGCTCTTGAGGCTGGTAATGCTGCCCTAGCAGGCAAGCACCTCCTTTTCCTGCATTTTCTGCATGTTCTCACAAGAGAGTGTGATTTTAAGGCTGAACTACAGGAAATCTGCCTCCGTGGCTTTGGTCTCACAACATCCTGCAGTGGTTTAGACCTATCCCCTAGACAGCACAGCAGTGCTGCAAGAGGTTGAACAGAACAACATGGAAAAGGAAGAGAATTTGTGGGGAAGGAGCATCCCATTGGCATCTGCTCAGCCAGGAGCTGCCACCATCAATAATAAAGCCTGTGGAGAATGGGTGTCCCAAACCAGCCCCCAGCCCCTGTGGCAGCAACCCTGAGGCCACTGTGATTCACCATTCCAGGTTTCAGTCTGATACCAGAGTGCTGAACAGCAGAAAGTCTAGAAGAAGTTGGTTTATGGTTTGTTGTTGTTCTGAGCTAAGTGGAAAACCAGAACCAAGCTGATGAGCAAATTCCCTTTATCTGGAAGTCACAGAACTCTCTGTAGGGAAGCTGTACATGGGGGAAGGTCCCTGCAGGGCTGCACAGAGCTTTTATACTTGTAAAAAAGAAGGACAGCTGGCGGTATGATTTTGAGCACTGCCTAGTGCTACATTAATCAGTAACAGATCATAGGAGTATAACACTGAGTGAAACAAGGCTGGTTTGGTCCCACAGAGTGGAGCATAGAGCTGAGAGGAAAAGTGGACTTCCATTTTGTAAGGAAAGAGGTTGAAACATTCTGGGTAGATTTTGCTGGATTTAGTTAAAGTGAAATAAAGCAAAAAGAAAAATCTCACAGTGCTGACAATACTTCATACTCACATTTTTAGTAAAACATTGTAATTTCCAGTTTCTATTTTTGCAATGTTTACATTACGTGATCTAACTCAAATCATGTGTCCTATATCATTGAAAAAGCCCTCCTCAATTGGCTTGGAAGTGCCCAATCCTCTGGCATTTTACTTTTGAGAGAAGTGTGGGACAGTTTTCCCTCCCTCTAACCTTGACTGTTAGAGAAGGCAGGGGGAGTTTGTCCTTCCCTTTTTCCGGCACACAACACGTGTTTGTCTGAGCACTAAGCTGCCCACAGAACAGGCAGGTTCCTGGCATTTGCTAACTGGAGGGAAAAGTCTCCTTGCAACAGAACCTTGAGTTGCTTGCAGCTACTCAGATTCACCTGAAACCTAAGGCAGATGTTGGTCTTTTTAGAAAATACTAGTGCTTTCCTGTATTTGCTGGTTTTCTAACAAAGAATTGAAATGTTCTCTCAGGCTGGGATGCTCTGAGGTGTAAAATGAGACTACAGTGCACAGATGTAGTAAATAAGAAACTCATTGGATAGAGAAGGCCTGAAGAGATGGACGAGTGGTTTTTTTTTTTTTTAGAAGAATGAAGATATACCTCTCCTTCTGCATTAGATTTTACCCTTCCTTTTTGCAATAATCCCTAGATCAATTAAGTTTTCTGTGACTTTAGCAAAATATTCTGTCTTTTTTCCCCCCTTTTTTCTCTTTTTCTTCTTTTTCTTTTTCTTTTTCTTTTTCTTTTTTTTTGTCACTCAGCGGCATCTTGGGCTCAACACAAAGCTTTCTGACTTTGATCCAACTATTTGCTCACTTCAGCAGAAGTTTCTGATGCTATTCAATATTTCACAACATGTCACAATATGTCACCAACAGGGAATTTGTCAGCACAGGGTTTCTACTTAATTAACAGGCTGTGGGTTACTCATGGTTATATTACCCCAGCTACTCTCAAGGTAAACAACAACAACACTACCAACAAAATTCACTGGTCATTTTTTCATTTGTTTTGTGAAAAAATGAATTGGACAGATGGAGAGTCTCAAGACCTCTGCATACCATGACTGCTGTCCTTACTGTTACTGCTCTGGCTACAAGTAACATGGCATTAAGAAGAATTAAAAAAAAAGAGGCATTTCATTATGGCCAGCCTGATACTGACAGTAAATGACAACCAAAGAATTTGCAGTTTAGTCTAAGGTTACACAGCTAGAAATCACTGATTATTATCATTTAAGAGACACTGGCAGAGTAAAGTTAAATGGTTTGCTCAGTACAACACAGTGAACCAAAGTCAACAAAAAGCTGAATCTAGTCACTCATCTCCAGGCTCAAATACAACTACAAAAATTGCTTCTTTTCTTCAAAAACAACCAATTCCAAACAAAAAGAAGATTCCTCTTGGGTTACAAGCTAATAACCTCTAGTGTCCATAAATGGCACTGTCTTTTAGGGACTTTTACAATTTTGCAATAACTGTGGGATTTTGTTCCTTCCAGTGTCTGATGAACTACACATTTTTTTTTGTTTGGGTACTAAAGTTGAAACTATCAATTATATATGTATTTATTTACTTTTGAGACACACGTAGTTATTTTGTGGTAATATGTGCCATATCTCTGAGGGTTCTGCATTCACTCATGCTTCTGGCATGTTAGTTATAATCTTCCCCTATTTCACAGTATCTGGATGGTCTCATATCTTATGAGAATAAACTTCTCCTGAGCATGTCCCAGCACAAATCTGCTGTTCAAACCCCTGCCTTTTGACATGTGTATTTTGTGCAATTGGCTAAAAATTGAATGTTTCAGGTTTATTTATTTTCTAGCTTTAACTAATTTCCTCAACTTAGTCAGTTTCTCATTCCCATAGTGCTTTTCTTTGTAATCTTTCCCCTTCTCCTTTAGAATCAGTTGAAAGTTTTTCTTTGGAAGAAGTCAAGATCCTTCCTTGTCATGTTGTAGGGATAGAAAGCCAGGATATTTGAGGGCTTAAGGGCAAATTTAAGGACTTAAGGGTGAATTTCCCACCAGAAGATACAGATTTTGGCTTGAGATTTTGACTATGACTTTTGTGATGTAGGTATTCCCTGATGATTTCTAGGGGACCTGCAGGCACAGTAGAAAAGGAGGGTTTTTGAGCAGGCATCATCATATGAAATTAATAAGAGAATTTTACTTCATGCTTTCAGTGTCCTTGAGAGTGTGGAAATTATGCCAATGGCATAAAGTATTCTTTACTCTTCATTAGATGTTAATGAACATTGGGGCTGTCGTGTAGTCATGACATTTCCACATTAGTAAGTCCATCTGTCACTGAAAAGGGAGAAGCCATGTGGCTTATTGACCAACTTCTGTTACACCCCATCCCTGAGGTTTGGAAAAACAGACAAATTTTTCGTGTCAGAGGAGACCGAACTTCCACTGGAGTGAACAATGGCTGTGAAGGTGCCAAAAGTGTAGGATGCCATTAAAAATCATTCTCCCCCACCAAAACAACCCCTAGTGACTGTCAGTCTAAGAAGACCCTTTTCAAAGAAGGGCCTTTACTGGGCCCCAGTTCCACGACAGTAGCGTTTATGTAGCGCATGTATTTCTGGGACGGTACCTACCATTCTCTGAGGTTTTGCCACTCCATTCACAGCACAGCTGATTTGAACTTCTCCCATAAGTTGTGTTTTTGTGAGTTTAAAGCAATTCTCATTTTGGGTGTTTAATTCAGGTTATCTGCTTTGAACACTTTTGCTGTTGTGGAAGTGTTAAAAATTGGCTAGTTTTTATAGTTCTCTTTTCCTTCTTCCCTCCAAAATTTCAGAAATGCTTTCTTTATCATGTAGTGATTTATAAATCCAACTTAGACAACTGAAAAGGAGCCAGCCAGCCATGTTATTTACCTTCCTTGGCACTCTGAGCCTCCAGCTAGGTAATCTGTTTAAACTGTCCAATATTTCTGGCAAGGCTCTGCTCAATTTTCTCTTTGGTTTAGTCCAAGCCCAAAGATAATTTTTCTTTTATCTGCTCTTTACAAGTTTCAAAACCTTAACAAAGGAATGCATAAACAACATTGTCCTTGGAAGAACAAATGAAGAAGCCAGAGAGAGGAGGGAAGGGAGCTTGCCTGGAGAAGGTGAAAATAGATGGGAATATTTCTGAGTGAAAGCTAGGTAGGATCCTGCAAATCTAAAAACCTACAAAATGTTTTTAAAATGTGGGGAGTTACTTGAGTGAAAGGTACCACTGGGTGAATTGCTTGTTATCCTCCACCGTATGTGATAAGACTGGAATAGACCACTGTGATATTCTTGTCTGATTCTCTGTTTAACATCCTTCTAAGGCCTCCCACCACAGCAGAACACAGGGGGAAATAAATCCCGTCCTGTTCTCCTGCAAAGCCTGGTTTCCAGGCATGGTCAATGCCTTCAGATGATGTCTGTCATGTTAAATAGGATTGTGGGCTTTATTCTCTGATTTTATTGAAATGGAAATTCCTAACGTTATCTTGAAGGAGAAACACCTTCCAATAGCATGTGTGCCTAGGTAGGTATGCACATACAATTTCAGCTTTCTCTGCCTTAATCTAACTGCAAATAGCCTTTAGTTATTCTCACAGCTCATCTATGAATCTCCACATTTTTATTCCTGTCCAGAAAAGTCCTTCATTAAATAAAGCAAATAAAAACAGCAGGAGAGCTTGAGAGAAGCCCACAATCTTATGAGGTGTAAGGATCTGCGCTCAAACCTGTGTTCTCTGCCAAGGGAGCATAAGAAATCCTGTGGCTGGGCTCTGTGTGAGGTCCAGCCCTGTAAATGTGTCCTGCGGAGGTCCTGTCTCATCAGCCAAATAGGCTTTTTCCCCTAATCTGCTCTGTGAATTGTGCTGTGCCACAGATATTAGAAACTTGGTGTTTAGGAGATTTGGAATATTCCTACAGGATTTTGTGGGAAGGAACAATACCCCAACCATTGACTAGCAGAGGAGATAAGATCCAGCTGCTGTCCATGGGACTCAGAGAGTGCCCCTTGGTCAGTGTGGTTTCTGAGGCTCTCCTTCTCCCGTTTTCTCTCTTTTGGTCATCACTGAAAAATTTTAACTAGAGCAGGGTTGCATACAGGACCTTGCAGTACTGGACAGTCATTTGAGAGTGATGTTTCCTTTGTTTACACCTACTTTATCCAGTTTCTAGTTCACTTATGCACTTCCATGTCCTCTTGGCACTGACACCTTAACCAATCACCAATAATATAAAGCAGCATAGTGGTCTTGCTGCCTTGTGATCTGAAAAATGGTGTCAGGGTCTGTTTTCTTCTAGCCTGTCTGGGTCAGTGTTAATGTCAGTACCTTTTCCAAAGCAGGGTTTACATCCCTGGGTATACACGGTCAGGGAAAGCACAAATGGATCTGTGGAGCTCTAGTGGCTCTCCTGGCTCGACTTGAAGCTGGGCAAGAAATTATGTTAGCAGACACTTGCCAAGGGCTTAGTTTTCTTTCAGAAGGGTGCTAGCTGCACTCAGCTGAGCCTTCCAAAGGCAGGAAAGTTATATGAAGGCTGCATGAGTGGGGCAGGAGTTAGCCTAATGTTTGGCTTTCCTGTCAGCAACCTATGACATAAGACTGAGGTAAAAAGTGGAAAAGTACCAAGCATGACTGGTTAGGTGTAGAAAGGGAAAACAGAGACAAGAAAAGATAATGGAAGATTAAAGTCTAGATATGGGAGGATTTAAGTCTTCAAGCTCAAAAGTGTTTGTGAAAGAATTGGGAAAAAATTGCTCTCCATGGGCTCTCTTCCCAAATAAATCACTGTCCTCTATGACAGCAGCACCACCGCTTCTCATCAGTAATAAACCAGCACCATCATTAGGCTCTTTTGTTTTGGTAATTAAAGAAAGTCCTTTTCTTTTAGTTCTTACACATGCCACCCATAAAATTCTACCTATGTGTCTCTGTTTCTCTTACTAGCTTTTTATTCCTAAGCTGTATTAATTATTATCAATTCATCCTTTCATTCATGTCTTCTTTCTTTCTTTCTTTTTTTTTTTTTTTTTTTTTTTTTTTTTTTTTTTTTTTTTTTTTATGTTTTTAGCTTATTTTGCACTCCCACCAAGTCATGTTATTTTGTAACCATCCCAGCCTTCTTTTCCAATTGTGGTATTGTGGTTTTCTTAGCATCTGGTGAAATATTCTTATATATCTCCTAATTAATATTTTTCTTTTTAGAGTCAGCTCCCAACTGACTTCAACCAATTGTTTTCAGCTTGGCTGAAAGCTGGACCTTTTCAAGCCCCGAGGATGTGTATACCTTGGACTCTGTTCTAGTTACGCAGAGCAAAGGTAATGAATTCATGAAGGCTAATTCCTAAACTATCCCTACCTTCTGCTTCTGTTAATGGTGTCTGTGTAAACAGGAGGGCTAAATTTAAATCCTCTTCATGTTAATTGTAATGCTTGAACTCAGATATTGTCTATGATTCTCAGAAATGGAAGAAAACCTTGTATTTGCGGTTTGAGATCCTTGAAACTCTGATTTTCTCCTTCCTGAATACTGCAGATTAGTCCAATAGAAGTCAATCATCATTCAGACCTCTGACCTCACCAAAACTTGAGCTCTTTGGCCATAGACATAGTATCAGTGGGACAAGGTATAAAACATATTCTAACCGTCCCCACCTCAAGAAAATCAGACAAAGTTATTCAACAGCCAGCATAGCCTGATAAATACTTCTGTAGGTATCTGGATTGACTTGTACAAAGTAAAACATGCTAGACACAAAGAGACTGACTTTCAGAATCTCTAACTGGCAGAAATCTTCTGAATTTATTGGAAGAGACAGAACCTTAGCAATATTGGGAGCTTAAATCCTCTGCAGATAAAGTATTTACCCAAAAACTGTAAGTCTGCTCTCTACATCCTTAACAGAAACTTTGAATAAATTCTCATTTTTATACACAGTCCCCATCTCTTCATGTGCAGAAAGTATCCAGCAAGGTATCTAGGACAGTTTTTAAATCATTTTATCTGAAAACTCTGAGCCCTCCCACTAGAGAAATAGGTGCAGTACTGTACCTCTTGTTATGCCACCTTGGGTTGCTGCCTTACAGACCCCACTATGTGCTGGAGGCTGGCCAGATGGAAAACAGCTTTACAGAGTAGGAGCTGGTGGACACCAAGCTGGGCAGGAGGCAGCAATGTGCCCTTGTGGCCAAGAAGGCCAACAGCCTCCTGGGCTGCATCAGGCACAGCCCTACCAGCCGGTCAAGGGGATGATCCTTCCCCTCTGCCCATCCTGGTGAGACACACCTGGAGTGCTGGATCCCATGCCGGGCTCCCCAGGGCAAGGGAGACATGGACAAACTGGAGCAGGTCCTGTGAAAGGCCATGGAGATGTTTGGAGCATCTTTCCTATGAGGAAAGGCTGGAAGAGCTCAGACTGTTTAGCCGTACTGGAGTTAGATGGAGTTAATTTTCTTCATAGTAGCCTGTATGGTGCTGTGTTTTGGATTTGTGACTGAATCAGTGTTGATAACACAGCAGTGTTTTGGCTACTGCTGTGCCGAGCTTGGCAGTGTCAAGGCTTTCTTTTATTCTGACTCTGCATCCACAGCCTGTGGGTGGGGAATGAGCAAGACATGCGGGGAGGACTGGAGTGGGACAGCAAGGACAGATTCCCAAAGTCCATGGCCACAGGGATATTTCCTACAGCATAATATCAAGATCATCAGTAAGAGTCAAGGAAGGAGGAGGAAGAAGCAGAGGGCATGGTTATGGTGTAACCATAGTAACAATTGCACACGCTGAAGCCCAGGAGAAGGGGAGAAGACTGATGGAACATGATGAAGAAAGTCCATATTTCACTCTGCTGGCACCTGCAGCCTGTGCTGCACTTACTAGACTGTCTATCTCAATGCATAGGTCTTCTTGTCTTCCTTTGATTTTCTCCACATCCCTTGGGAGAGGGGAGTTAGCAAGTGGCTGTGTGGGTGTTTGGCTACTGGCTGGAGTCAACCCTAAACAGCCTAAAGACAAGGCTCACAGCCATGTATATAAATATATAAAGGGAAGTGAAATCTCAACTGCAACCAGTGGACCTCCTCCTCTCACAGCAAAAAGCAGAGAACAAAAAATTTATAACCTTCTTAACATTAAACACTTAAGTAAAAAACATTGAAGTTCCAAGAAAGAAAGGACAGTTACATCTCAGTGAGCAAGAGAGCGCTAAAGAATTGATGTGTGACTGATGCCGGTGTTTGGGTTTCACCTACAGCATCTCACCTCGGCCATGCTCATGTGCATTTTACCGGCTACAGTTTCCATGCAGGTATGGCTGATTGCTCCTGCTGCAGGCACTCCACGGCTTCATGGGATCCTGGCTTACTAACACAAACACTGTTTATTCTCCTCTTCATTCTGAATTTTCAGTATTTTGTCTGTTACAGAACATCAAAGAATGTGGTCTCCTCTTTTTACTGTTACTTGTACATATCCATGTTTTCAGTAGTGGGAACTAGAGAACTTGCTGAGGGGCTTGCTTTTCTGGAAATGTCTTTGTTTTCAGTAAGACAATTTCTGAACAGTCAAATGAATGCCACTAGTCTATATAGATTCTCTATTTAAAACCAGAAAGAATCCTGCAGTATTGCAGGCACTTCGAAGCAACAAGAGGTTTTTTTTTAAAATTCAGTCTGCTGCTAAAGTATGTTTGGGATCTCTGTGAAAGTCTGTGTGGATTAATATCATGAATTCTGAAGAGGAAGGTATCAATTTTCTAGGAATGTATGGGTTGATACAGTCATCCTGGGTTTCTAAAATTGAAATTTCTTCTTCCTAGGCTATGAAACATTGCTCAACACACACAAGTTATTGTGGGCTTCAGTATAATAGAAATATATGCACTTTAATTTCTCCTGGAGACACGAAAGAATTTTTTTATTTTGCTTTGCTTTATGAGCTCTTTCAAAATGCAGTCTCCAAGGTACTGTTACAACAAAATATTTTCTAATATCCCATGTAAATATGAGCCTATACATACTGAGGCCAAAGTAAATACAGACTAAAGCCTACATTTACACCCTCCTCAGGAAAAGGTTGGAGGCCTGTATTTTGGGACCTGTTCTGCTGCCCACACTGTCGTGATACTTCTGTGTTCTGTGGTGCCTTTTGGAGCACAATTTTGGATTCAGCATCAGCCAAGAGCCACCATCAGCAAACACCGGCGTAGAGCTTATAGGCACAGGCTGAACAGACAAAGACCCTGCTATGCCATTTCTGGCCATAATCTAGGGGTATGCCAGCCCAGGTTACCTTTAAAAGATGCGTGTGGTGGGTGAAAGGGGTGTGTCTCACATCCAGGCAGCAAGAAAGAGGGATGAATTTTAGGGCAAATGTAGACGCGTTCACGTATAGTTAAAATTAAGTATAGAAGTACCTAAGATGTCTCTTAGATTTGGGGTGTCTCAGTAGCTAGATGAAAAGACAAATACACTTGAAAATCCCTTTGCCATCCTTTGGCAGACCGTCAGGAACAGCCAGCTCCCCCCTTCTGCCCAAGACTTCTGTGAACTGTCCTGCTCCCTACCCAAAACAAAAAATGTCCCCCCTAGAATACATTCTGCATGCTAATATTTCCAAGGGATGCATCTTTCTGAAAGCAGTGTTCAAGATACAGTTTGAGAAATTCAGTTCTCCTAAAGGAAACTGCTGAAACCACTTCAGAATTGTGTTTAAAATGTTGCATTAAGCATCCCTTTGCCAACCCAGTTTTGAAAGCTGGATGAGAGGAGGAGCACAGTGTTCCTTCATGATATGTAAATGTTGTCGAATGTTTGTTTGAAGTACGTTGCTCCCTGTAATTGCAGTTTTGACTTTAGGAATAAAGATGCATATTTATTTACTTTAGATTTCTAATCCTGTTCATTCTGTCATGGATTTGCACTTATTATTCCAATCATGGCAGGGCAATCCATAGCTTTCTTACTTACTATGTAGCCAGACCAGTTTCTCTGAAATCAGTCCTGGGACTTATTTTATTTATTTTGCTTCTTTTAAATAAAGAGACTTTCCAAACAAAGAGCCAAACAAATTTTCCTGTGGGCTTCCTAGATTTGTTCTGCTTCAGTTAAAGGAAGATGTAGGACAAGTCAAAATGTATTATGGAACAATGGAAAAACAGAGATTAATACACTGCTTTTTCTTTTTTTCTTTCTATTTTAATTTTTTTTTTCTGTGTCGAAGAGCTCCTTAAACAAAAGCAGCAACATTTCAGGGTCTAAATCTGGGTGTCCTTGAAACATGTGTCTGATCTCACCTCTCTGAACAATGAGCCTCCATACAAAGAAAGTGCCAACTGTTCTCCCAGCGTTCATTTGAACTTCCTCCAGCTTCAGAAGAAAGAGAAGCAAGAAATTCCACTTAGGATGCCAGCAGGTCTCGTTTGTGTAGCTGGCAGCTCTGAGGGATTCCAGATGGCTTCAGCCCTTCTTTTGAACATATCTTTTGATCTCATTTAAGTTTCCTCCTGATTTCACCTGCTCTGTGTTTACCGACTGAAGGATACACAGGTGGACGTATTAACTTCACCATAGGACACAAATGGATTAAACGGACTTTGTGTGCAGGAGGGAGGTTGTGTAGTACAGCTAATGCAGCTCCAGCTCCACTCCATGATTTATGATTCAGAAACCACAGTACAATTTTAACAGACAGAACAAACAAACAGAAAACCTTGTCTGTCCCCAATGTGTGTTTTCTAAATGTTACAACATGTACTCTTCAATCTAGTGGTCATCTAGGAAGTCTAGCAAGAAATGTTTTTAGAATTAACTTTTGTGATCACATATTTTATCCCATTCTTTGTTTACATATTTGTAGACCTCTTTTTTCACAAACAAGTTGTTTGTCAACCTCTCAAGCTATGTTTAGCTATGAGACATTTCCATAACAAGCAACAACAAATAACTTGTTTTAACAGAGAACCTGCGTGTTGTGGAAAGAGGGAGAGCGGTCAGGATCATGCACTGGTAGAGTGCTGACACAAGAAGACATCAGAATGCAGCAGAAAAATAAGTCTGATGAACTGGATCCTCATGGAGGAGGACATGAAATGGATTGCTCTGCAAAGACAGAGAACTTTGCAGGTTGGATTAGCATGTGCCTTCATCTGAGAAGGGATCTTCTTAGTGCATTTAAACTGCTGAGTGTAGACCACTTCTTAAGTGCAGTTTAGGTAGATACCCCCTCAGCATGTTGGCTGTGTCAAGATGAGACTCAGATGTAAAGTTTTCTCCATAGTGTGGTTTCTGTGGAGTTAGAAGAAATCTGTTTCACATTTTGCCACGTGTGCTGCCATGGACTTCAGATACCAATTTTTTGGACTATATGTTTTCACATACTTAACAAAA
This sequence comes from Dasyornis broadbenti, assembly GCA_013397935.1. NCBI lineage: Eukaryota > Metazoa > Chordata > Aves > Passeriformes > Dasyornithidae > Dasyornis > Dasyornis broadbenti. The sequence continues at coordinate 1,725,565 of VZRN01006818.1, forward strand.
TCTCAGTCTCAGCCAGGGCACTACAGGTATTTTAATCGTCAGCCTACAATGATCCCCTTGTGTGGGCCCAAATACTGGTCTGTCAAGATGGCACAAAATTTGGGCACAAGAACACTAATGTGAATAGCAGGGTCAGAGTGACATTTCAGTCCAACCACATCATCTACTTAGCAGTGTCTAGTCTCGCTGATAGACACCAACTTTCACTGATACTGGTGGGAATTGTAGTTAGATTAAGAATATCCAGTCAGTACTCGAGTTTGTATACATTTGGTTATCACTTAGTCTTAAAAAAAAAAAATATTTGTGAGTGGATAAGAGTAGGAGTTTTTCTACTGGGAATAGGAAAATGTCATGGTTTAGTGTCATCAAAAAACATTAGAAAGCAGGGCCACAGCTGACTTTATTCAGAGCAAATATATTTGAAAAATGTTTACAGATGAGGTTTGCATCTCCTGTGCCCCTGCTATGGTAGATTTCTTCTGTTATGCAATGCTAGATCTAAGAGAAATTGAATTCCCTGAGGAACAAATCTGGAAATGTCCTGGGTTTGCCTCCTGTGCAGCTTTAGTGAACACTGTCACTTTACATTCATATTGCTCTGGTGACGCTCCCTCTGGAAAGCAGAAATGGCTGGGATCAAGGGGAAGCCCCCTGCTCCAGAGTACACTGCCCTCTCAGCCAGCACACACCAGCAGCTCCCAGGCCTGGCCTCCCATTAGTCCCTTTGCCTGAATTTTGCACTTCTTCCACAACTCGTGCCATTCCGTGTCTCCATGTATTGGGTCTGCACAGCAGGGTTTTGGAAGCTGAGGAACTACAGGGGTGGCTTCTGTGAGAAGCTGCCAGAAGCTTCCCCTGTGTCCAACAGAGCCAACGCCAGCCAGCTCCAAGACAGACTTGCCACTGGCCAAGGTGGAGCCCATCAGGCATGGTGGAGGAATCTCTTGGATAACAGATTTAGGAAGAGTGAAAAGTCTCTGCTCAGGAGCAACTGCAGAGAGAGAAGAGTGGAGTGAGATTATATGAGAACAACAGTTCTGCAGACACCAAGGTCAGTGAGGAGGCAGGGGGAGGAGGTGCTCCAGGTTCTGGAGCTGAGACTCCTCTGCAGCCCATGGTGAGACAGGCTGTACCCCTCAGCCCATGGAAGGCCACAGCAGAGCAGAGATCCACCTGTAGCCCATGGAAGACCCCAGGCCAGAGTAGCTGGATGCCTAAAGGAGGCTGTGACCCCAGGAGAAGCCCATGGTGGAGCAGAGCCCAAGCAGTACCTGTGGACCTGTGGACACAGGCATCCCCACTGGAACAGGTTTGCTGGCAGTAACTGTCACCCTGCAGGGGACCTATGCTGGAATAATCTGTTCCTGAAGGACTGTAGTCTGTGGAAGGGATAGATGCTGTAGCAAGAAATGCAGCCTGTAGGAAGGACTCACGTTGGAGAAACTCATGGAGGACTGTCTCACATGGGAGGGACCTTGCATTGGAGCAGGGGAAGAGTGTGAGGAGTCTTGCCCCTGAGGAGGAAGGAGTAGCAGAGACAATGTGTGCTGAACTGACCACAGCCTCCATTCCCATCCCACTGTGCTGCCTGGGAGGAGGTAGAAAACTGGGGAGTGAAGTTAAGGCCAGGAAGAAGAAAAGGATGGGCGGAAGGTATTTTAAAGCTTTAGTTTTATTGTTTTCTTTCTCAATATCCTGCTCTGATCTGATCGGTAATAAATTAAACTGATTTCCCCAAGTCAAGTCTGTGCTGCCTGTGACGGTAACAGGTGAGTGATCTCTCCCTGTCCTTATCTTGACCCACCACTTTTCCTTTTGTTTTTTCTCCCTTGCCCAACTGAGGAAGGGGAGTTATAGAGCGGCTCTGGGGGACACCTGGCATCCACCCTGCATCAGTCCACAGGACTCCATCAGAAAACTGCACTGTCTCAGTGAATGACATAATACACAGCACTGATGATGCAGACCAGAGAATGAACATTGCTTAGTGACTCTTCTGTTAAGTAAAATCCAAACTATGTTGTTTCCCAGAAACATTTAAGCCTTTCCCAGCCCCATGGTTCATATCTGCTGGAAAGCTCTGGTTAGGTTCCTAGCCAAGTCACCCAAATGCTCTGAGCTTGCCCTTCCTGACGATATGCTTCAATAGGTTCTCATCTGACTGGTGCAAATGTTTGTAGCTGAGACAGTGTTCTAGACACTGTCCCTAGCTAAAGGAGAGAAACAGGCACTTACACAGCATGATTCTCCCCATCCTAAACAAACAGAAAAACAACAAACAAACAGAGCAGTCGCTCCAATTGCGGGCTCCACTGATGAGAGAGGGTATATGTGGCAGCCAGCATAAATTTAACTCACTGCCTAACATGAAGTGAAACCTATTATCTCTTGATGGCAGCCACACTTGTTCCTTTCCTTTCCCCACGACGAAGTCAGTAGGGATGCGGCTATTTTCTTATTTAGAGTGAGGTGCCCAAACCAACTTGGCACAGGACACGGAGCTGCGGAGAGCCCTGCCTGCAGCCATTCCTGTGGCTTGACGTTGAAAGGACCTCCCCTGACTGTGGCATCTGCTCATCCATTCACATGGCTTTTGAGTAACATGAGGCATCTCCTCCTCCCTCAAGGACTAAACATATTGCTTTTCCTGTGTACCCAGCTCTCACAGCTGCTGCTGACCCTCTGCAGGTTTCTCTTCTGCACAGGACAGTATCCTAATTATTATATCCTAATTATTGTATTAATTCTAACGCAGCCTGAATACATCCCACTGAAATCAGGAATGGTCAATGAAAGGGTTGTATAAAATTTGCAAAGGGCAATTTCCCTACAGTTTGTTTGTATTTCGTTCACTTGATTGACTTTAATTTAAAGATACCACAATTACACCCACCAGATAGATAGCTCCAGGTTCTTGACCTAATTATGGGAAGGAAGAGCCCTACTTGGGCTTTGCTCTATTATCCAGGTTTCAGTGGAGTGTGTCAGATTAATTACAGTTTTGAATCTACTATCACCATCATAGAAGGTCACATGAATATTTGCTAATAAGAACATTTAAACCTTTGGTCTTCAGATATGCAACTCAGTGACAATCCCTCCTGTTCACGTCCTGGCTGGTCACTTGCTGGCAATCAATGTCGATTTTCAGCCTAGAGAGACAGGTCTGGAAGAAAATGGTTCTCATAATTTTTCCACTGCAGACAATATTCCAAAGGTTACAGACAACTTGGAATAGTTTGAAGAAGAGCCTTTTGAAACATAGACATGAAAATGAAGCTCTGTTTACCTATGCTGTGTGGTAGACATCTCTCTCAACTCTGGAGTAGATTGTTGGTAGTAAAACCACATGAATTTTCATGCAATGTCCCTGGAAAATGCTCACACATTGACTTTATGTGCATGTAGATTGAACACAGCATGGAGACACTTTTGTTCCCCAGTATTTAAAGCATTTTGTTAGAAGAAAAGTGGGAAAAAAATGTCTGAGAGGAATAAGCAGATGTTTGCTGTTAAAGATCAGCATGTTATACAATCGAGTTTACAATAACTGCTTTTAAATATAAACTAACTTCTGACCAGTGTTTTTCAATGTACTGTGAAATCTGCATGTCATTCCTTTTGTCATTTGCAAGTAAACACCCACTGGAGTGTTTTATGTTTGTGAAATATGAAAAGGGCTTTGTTCATAAGAGACTCCTTTGATTTACTGTAAGATGAGAACCTATGTGCCAGAAGCATTTTGGTTCTCTTAATCAGAACTGAGCAAACTTTTCTTCATCTTGACCGCTCTGATCTCATTGCCTAAACATACTAGCAAATAGCTAACAATTGTAGTGGCTTTTTTTTCTTCTTTTAACATAGCTTTCCTTCCCTCTGGACAGGGCAGATGCTGGAGACTGGCTTCAAGTAGCCAGGAAAGGCCTCTTTATCTCCTGACAGGCCTACAGAGCTTGAACCCGCAAAAACAATGATAATGAGGAAGCTTTCAAACATAAACAGAGCAAATGGCTTCATCTTCCTTTTCCCAGCACCTCTGTGCCAGATACTAATGCTTGGCTACTGTGCTGAGTCTGCAGCTATAAAAAGCTATGTTAGGCTTACTAAGATGGACAAAACTCCCCTCTCAATTGTTGCCAAAAAGGTCAAACAAGTGTGAAGGACAAGTGTCCCTTCAAGGAAGAATTCATCTATTCCTGAATCAAATGGACTGGCACTGAGGGAAGTATCCAGTATCTGAGGGAATGAACCATGTTGAAGGTGATCTAAAATAACCTGCACGACAACCAGCATGCAGGAATCTGGTGCATGTGGCCTGCGTGGTGAAAGTTGTATGAAATGCACCAATTTCATCACCCACACTCTGGTGATAACATCTGGGCAGACACGGTGGCACCGGCTACAGACAAACTGGCCAGACAGCTTTGAGAGTATGAAGATTATTTTACTTCCCATGTGGGCCTGTGCCTTGGCCGTGGACAGACTGACCAAAAATAGGTCTGAGCAAGCTGGGGAGGGTGGATCATCCCCTCACACTCTTACCAAGGCCTCAGCTATGAAAAGTCAGCCTTGTTCTGTTCAAGAGAAAGGGTACCAGTACTGCACACTAAGTATGATCCTGTGGTTCTTCCTGTGTGACATGAGGAAGTGGGATGGTGAACCTACCTGGAGGCTAGAAACTTGAATACAGGAACTGCAAGGAAAAACAACAGTTCAAAAGTATCCGTCCAGGAAAATCACTGCTCCAGTATCTGTTGAGCAGAGTGGAAGGGCTGATTGTACCTTTGACCCTGACAAAGAGGCTTCTGTTTTGCAGTTACAAATACTGAGTAATGAAGATTCCAACCAGGAATAGAGGGGCCTTGCCTTTGGCCAGGGGGAGGGAAGCGACAATTGGATTTACTGGACTGTGGAGGTCAGATGGCCTGGCTCATCAGGCCCACAGGAGTATAAAGCTCTAGTGGACACCTGCACACAATGTATCCAAGTGCCATTGGACTATAAAGGGGCAGAACCCATCTACATCTCTTGAGTGGCAGGAGGATCCCAAAACTGTCTGTTTTGTAGGCTGAGGTAAGTCCAACTGGGAATGAGTGGCAAAAGCATCCTACTCTGACTGGTCTGGAGTCTCTGTGCATCATTGGCATAGAGTACCTCAGGAGAGAGTACTTCAAAGACCCAAGAGGGTACCGGTGGGTGTACAGCATGATACCTCAAGTACAGAGAAGATTTAAACAGCTGTCTAGCTTGCCTGGTCTCTCAGATGATCGGTCTGTGGTTCGGTTGCTGTGTTTGAAGAAGAGCAGATTCCAGTTGCTACCATGACAATGCACTGATATCAAACCGACTGAGACTCCCTGTTTTCCATCCACATGCTGATCTGGTGACTGGAGAGCCCAGGAGTGATCAGCAGGATGTGCTCACTCCCTGGCCTGCAAAAGTCTAACAACCACTGCAAAAGTCTAACAGAGAGGGGAGACTAACAGTGAACTATCATGGCCTGAAAGAAGTCACGCTGTGGTGAGTGCTGCCATACCAGACACGCTGGAGCTCAATACGAGTTGGAGTCAAAAGCTGCCAAGTGGCACGCAACCGTTTCTATCGCCAGTGAGCTCTTCTTGATCCCTCCAGCAGCAGGGTGCAGTTCGCTGTCAGCTGTAGGGGCATCGAGCACACCTGGAATCGACTGCTCCAGGATGGCAACACAGCCCTACCATTTGTAACTGGGTCTATTGCAGGGCAAAGCAGTCACAAACAATTTTCATCAAGCTGCTGGAACTGCTTTGGCTGGTTATTAGTTGTGCATTAGCCACAGCTGGGCCAGGTGGCCCTTTGCAAGGCAATTGTCAGGAAACAGCTGATAGGGCCCGTCAAGCAGGAGTCACAGACAATCAAGTAAAAGTTTTAGTACTTTCTGGGGCTAAATAATGGGTGTAGATTGGAAGGGGTGGGGGAGATATGGAATAAAAAGACCATGTGCAAAGTTTTCTTCTTCACAGAGACACTCTTTTCACTCAAATTTTTAGCAAAGCTGCATTTCACATGATGTCTTACTGGACTTGAGTTTATAAAGGGGAGATAAAAAATAATCTTCTTTATGCTCTGTGACAAGATCACTGAAAAAGTGATTTAAGAGGAAGGAAAACGAAGCACATTTTCCTAGCCATCCATGTGCTTATCACATGTACATATGAGCAGAGGAGACTTCTCACCCTAGAGGAAGAAGTAATTTACAGGAGAAATTCCCAGGGAGTAGGAGGAAGTTTAGAGCTTCTATTCTTCTTTTAAGCTTTATTCTTAGGAGTCCCCAGGTAGACACAAAAAGGGGTGTTAAAAGATGAATTATGTCCTGGAACAATAGCTGGGTTTTAAAAGGAGTTTATGTGTGGCTCAGCAGGTCTTTGTATTAGATCATTCCCTGAGAACCTGCTGGGTGTTACAGCCTGGCACCAGGCAGTTCTGGGTGTATGACTACAGCCGTGAACAAAACTAAGCTTTGAACTAAACATCTAAGAAGATGTCCAGGACTCTCAGAAGAGGAGCTGCAGTAGTTAGCAGGCTGGTTAGCAAACATAAGCCTCCTCATTATTTAGGGTTTGGAGATGTAATTTCTTTCTTACAGGGTAAAAAGCCATTTCTTTCAGTTGAGATGGCAGATCTGCTTAGCTCTGTGGTTTCCAAACAAATGATTGCTGCTGTCTTTCCTTGTTATTATCAAATGTGATGATTAGAGATCTGCAAAGAGAGGTAATTTCAGTAATACCAGTAATTTCATGAAACAATGATGTAGCAAATGTGTGTGGGCTGATGACCCAGGCTTTCACTGTGAGGAGACAGTCCCAGGGTTTGCTTACCTTTCCTAATCCTAGTACTGTATTTTATGTGAAACATTCATTGGCTAGGAATGTTAGAAAAGGCGCTGGAAAAGGCATCCACAGGTGTCTGTGTTAAGCGGACACCTGTGTTAAGCTGAAGACCACATGCCCCACAGAAAGCGTGAACATCTATTGCAGCCTGCTGAACTCTGCAGCTGGGATGGCTGCAAGCCTCAGAGCTGGCTGCATACAGGCAAAGTCCATAAAAACAATTCAAGTGCTTTTTCAAACATTTATAATTTACCTGGTGATCAGTAGAGTACCTCCCTTCCTCCTTCTGATGTCCTGAGGTAATTAGTTTTAGACTTAGGAAGGAATACATAAAGTTCCATGGATCCTACTCAGTTAGGAAGGTGCCAAGTGCTAAATTCACCTCACAGATCATGTTCTACTTCTGTGATGCATCTGGCTTTTACTTCCAAATTTAGGTGCTTGGTTAACTCCCTCCTGAGCGGCTGAAATGGACAGTCTTGTCTTGTAATCTCTGGTCCCACGACTGTCTGTATGGCACTGAGCAGCCACCAGCTCCACGTGCTGTGGCACCCCTGCACTGCCTGGGCACCCACCACCCTCCTCTGCCCCTTTTAGACTTTCTGTGCTTTGGCTGGATCTGAGTGCTCTGTGCAGCTGTGAAGCTGCGGCTGATGACAAGAGCTTGACTGCTTTGCCAGTGCTGTTGAGAGGGAATCTGAATGTTCCAGGAGATTTACAGGCATAGGAATAAAGTGGCACACCAATTTGAAGCTGACAATGACTGTGTTTGTGCAGTCACTTGAAAAGCCTACCCGAATAATTTAAGAGCTAAAAATGAATGTTTCTGAGCACTTTCATAGCTGCAGAACAATTTTAGCATCTTGTTAATTGCATATTTCGCAGAAACATTTGCTTTTGGCTCAGGAAAATGCAACCGCAGAATGCAGTGCTCATTATTGACAGTCCCACTGTCTTGGGTGCCTTATTTCAGGAGAGAGATGCTTCTCAAAACAGTTTTCAATCAAACCCTGACCTTCCAGCTACCTTGTGTCTTCATGGCTGTCTGCACACAGGATGACACAGTCTTTGAAGATTTGCTCTTTCAAGAACTGAAAGGACAAATATAAGTCAATAGTTACCTTCATTTTACAGATAGAGATTTATTAATTTCCTTGCCCAAGCTCACTATCCCAGTTTTTAATGACAGCAGAGAGCTCAACCCAGTGCTCTTCAGTTCAGTGCCATCACTGCAGTCATCCTGTTCTTATTAAAATTTCAGTGCTGCATGGCAAAGTCAACATCTTTAGATCAACATTGTTTGATTTTACTCCAATGGATCCAGTTCAGTACATTAACTCCTATAGTGAATCTTCCTTTTTTTAGGGAGAAAAGTGTGCTTAAAACCCATGCTGCTTCTTTTTAGCAAAGTTTTCTTAGAACAGCAAGGGAAGGGGGAGGGAGTTTAAGTTATATAGGTCAGACCCACCTGGCAAAGTTTGATGTATGGATCATCTGTCTGTCATGGGTGCCTTAAAACTAGCTAATACAAGCACAAACTGTGCTCATAAGGTGCCCTGTAAGATTATAGCTTAAAGGTATAAATTTCTTTGATCTTGGAAATTCTACATAAGTTTATGTAAGGACACCTTTGACTTCAGGAATTCTGTTATTAAGGTATTCATATTATTTCTTCTTTGTTGTTTTGGTTTCTTTGTGGGGTGGTTTTTTAAACATTTATAAGAAAAGGATGTTCTGAGTGAGGATTGAGAGAGGTAGAAGTCTTCCTTACTGCTCCAAAGCACTCAGAGCAGGCAGATTCTTGTGCAGTCAGACCTGCTTTGTGAGCTTGACTTGACTGATTTAACTTGAAAACAGTAATGCACACAAACAAGAATCTGAACTCTTTCCCTTAGGGTTTCCTGTCCTGGTCTCTTGCTTGAAGAGACAATTCACATTTTTCATCTCTCTTAAAACAAATTAGTCCCACATGCCAGCATGACTTAGTGATTATGTAGTAATTATCACGAATATTTATGCAGGTTTTCAATAGGTAATCTTGGGATGAGTCATCAGAAGGATTTTATGCTCCTATGAAGTTTTGTCCTACCTCCTGCTTAAAACCATCATTTAGTTGCTACTGAAATGGTTTCTGCTCAGCTTGAATTTAATAAAGATTTTTGTGCTATCTGCATTATTTTTCTTAGCACAAACGAGAATTTTAGGTGCCTTTTAATTAGTGTTTGACTAACTTACCTATTTGCATGGATAAGCCTGCATTTTGTTTGAAAGTCACAGACTTTATCTTTGTGTGTCTAAATGTGGGTGTTAAGTCATAGAAATGAGATTTGAATTAAAAGAGAGACTAAATAGGAGCTAAAGAATAAGGTGCTGCCTCTGCATCCCTTTCCATGTTAAGACAAAAAGAATTTATTTGCCTCTTTTGTTCACTCCAGTCTTTCTGACATAGTCACTGTTTATTTTGCTGGTTTAGTTTGTTTTCTTGTTTTTCTTTTTAAAATGCAGGACTACTTTTCCACCTTCTAAATCCAATTCTGGTGTCTCTTCAAATGAGTAAACTTTCATAAATGGCTTCAGATTACTTTGGGGTTTTTTGCAATTAAATATCAGCTTTTCTTATCTAGCTCAGCTCTATTTTGATATATCAACCAAAGGTCTGGGATGACTTACTTTCTTCACTGACAATAAAAAGGAACCTTTTTTTTTCGGCTTGTGGCTCCCTTTTAACTCTGAAGTGTGTAGAAAAATGTATCTCTGGTTTAGTGCAGTGGAGAAGTTCTGTTCCTTTGATTTTTTTTTCACCTTTAACAGACTTTGTCTGCTACATACCTGTTAATCAAATGTGTATGTCTGTCTTGCTCTCTAGTGCTGTCATGGGGTACTGCTAAATTACTGGCCCTGCCTTTCTTTTTTTCCTGAACAAAGTCTTTATTCAGTCAGGTTTTTGTGGTACAGCTTACACACAAAGTGTCTAGGACTAGGTGCCACGTGGCAAGCACTTTCTCTTCTAGCCGTGCCAAGGAGAGCTTTGCACTGGAACTCATGCCTGTAGCAATTTAATATGAGAAATGGAGATTTCACGTGCTTGATTGCAGCACAAGAAGCCTAAACCGACTCCTTCCAAAAGCTGAAAGCATGAGGTCCACTCTTGCCCTAGTGAGCTAGTCTGTGGCAAGTTTTCAAGAGAACGATCTTTGGCTAGTCCCTCTACTTTACTTTTTGACTTGTCTACTCTGCTTTCTGTCTCAATTTCCTTCATTTTTTCACATCTGTTTTTTACTTTTCTATGCTTGCTTTCTGTGTCCTCATATTCTTTTAACCTCTCTTATTTTCTCTTTTTCCCTTGTCCCTTTCAATTATATTCTCTCACCCCTCTCTCATTCTTTCCTTCCTTGTTCCTTGCTATCCCTCCATATTATTCTGGTTTTTGTACCCCCACACCTACTCCCTTCAGCCTGCTCTGCTGCTGTAGTTGGCAGCTGATCTCTGTCAGGCAGCCCAGCCAAAACTGAAGCTAAAGATAGATTTTTTTTTTGGTCGTGAGGTTTTTTTTTTTCTTTCTTTATTTTTTTTTCCCCTTTTAAACCAACTGGACTAATAATAATTGCAGTTTGTCACACACTCTCTGTGGGAAATGTTTTGTGAGTAAATCTCGGTCAATCATAATCTGGCACTGTAATAAGGACCTTGTTTAGTCTAGGGGCACTAAATAAATTGGCCTTACATCTTTGCTTTCAAGCTGTATTTGAGCCGTGTTTTGTAATTGCCATTTGCATGCCAGAGGGATTGCGTAGGAGTGCTACTCAGATCAAAGTTGCATTCATCTGGGCTTGAGTGTATTAGCTGCAATTAGTAATGTAATTTTAGGAGACAATGCCACATTTGTAGGATGAACTGAAACTACAGCAGCACTTTAGCAAAAAAAGCAATGTTGATGCAGTCTGTTTCTCTACCAGTAGCAGAGACTAATTGCAGTGGGAGGTATTTATATTATACACATGAAATCCCCTGATGTATTTCCAAACTAGTATGAAAATAGTAGCTGAAACTTTAGGTACTTCAGAGCTGTGCCTCTCACCAGGTGGAAAGAAGGCACTGCAAGGAGAGGACATTTGTTTTGTGTATTACGTGGGGACATGAGAGAGAAGTGGCCACGAGTCAGAGAGAAAAGCAAGAGGGTTTGGGGTTGTATTTCAGGTTCCTGTCTGTCTTCTCGTTAATTAGTTACTGCTTTTCTCCTTCCAAGGACAGTGCTGCTCAGACATTGTTTTTGGTACTGAGGAGAAAAAAAGCCAAGTCAGCAACCTTTCATTTCACCTGTCCCTTTTTAAAAGAAAATTTAAATGTTATGCATTTTGGTAGGTGATTGTTTTGGTTCTACTCTGTCATCTTGCTCTTTTCTCTATCCACTGTAATTCTTTCCTGCTCTGACCCAGTGTACAGCAGAGAAAATGGTAACAGACCCTGAGGAAACTACAGATCCAACGGCTATAGCCTTTGCAAAGTATGGCTATGTCTGAGGAAGGTCATTAACGAGGTCATTAAAGGTGACATTATGAGGTCTGCAGAGCGTGGCAAATCACAGTCAAATTGTGTCTTAAACTTCCAATACTGTTTATCAATGCAAAGATATCCAATAAAACTTGTCTTTTGGATATGCACATTCAAGGGGCTGCATTGTTTTGAGTTCTAGACATCCTCATGTTCGGCTACAGAAAAAAGCACTTTGATTTGAACACTATAGGTTATGCTTATGCATCCCAAGAATTGAGCTCAGGTCTGATTTATCTTTAAAAAACCAAAACCGGTCTGAGAGTATTTTTCCTGTTAGACTTGTCTGACATGGATGACTTTTTCTGTGGTCTCAAACCCATCTCCACATGACATGTGGGACTAGCACATGGACAGTGAGTACCTGTCAGTGACCTTATTACAGATCCCAGACACATGTATCTGTATGTGGTCTTCAATAAGGGCCATTACAGAATCATAATTCAGGTTGAGAGTCATCTCAAATTACCTGGTACAAACCCCTGCTTGGAGCAGGGCCGGCTGGGAATTGCATCAGGTTACAGAGGTTGTGTCTGGGCAAGTGCTAGCACCTGCAAGGATCAAGACTCCACACCTTCCTTCAACATTCGGTCCAATCTTCGACCATACCCATAAATCCCGTTTTCCCCCCTTTTCCTGCATTGGAATATCTGTTGTGGTTTATGTCTGCAGCTTCTTTTTGTATTACTATGCACCTGCTGAAAGAATATGGCCCCTTCTTCTCTGTACCTTCCCTTCAGGTGCACCTGTAATGGTAGCAAAGAAGGAAGAATAAAAGCAAGAAAGGGAAAAATCTGGATGTTGCTTAAAGCTGGAAATGGGACACAGTGCTAAAGCAAGGACAGTACCAATGACTGTGGAAAGCCCTACAGAGGGGCTCAGATCACCTGGATGGCCCCTCTCCTTCTAAAAGGACTGGCAAGAAAGGCAATGGAAATGCCCAGTTTAAAGAGATGTAACTGGGGTTATATAGGAAGAGGGAAGGGAAAGCTTCACTGCAAACTAATTCTTAAAATGGGTGGATTTGGTTAGTGCAAATGTGCTTGTGGACTGGGCTTCTGCTCTCCTTTGAATGCATTAAACATAACATAAAGATGAAAATAAATTGAACTGATGTTCTTCCCTGCACCTGGAATAAAACATGGAAAGAAGAGGAACTAAAGAAGATGTTTGTTACCAAAAATCAGCTCCCCTGAGCAGAAAAATTACAATTTATTCTCTTTTGTACACAGATGCATCACTCTTATAGTGTTAATTACAGTATTGTTTTAATCTACTAATTGTTTTGGGATTTATATTTCTAATTGTGGGTTTTCAATTCAAAAATTTTACACTTTGCTTTTGAAAAATGCATTGTATCTCATGATTGTCAATTACTACTCAATTATAAACATTTTCCTTCTGCAAAGGCCCATTGGTGGTAGAGGTATTTATGTAATCCAAGCAATTTGGAACTAGCTCAGGGTCTGCAGTAAAATGCTCAGCCAAATGGTGTTGATAGTAAATGGAATCTTTATTTTAAAATATATTTTTAAATGGGTAGATCACAATGGTGGCTGAGAAATCTTTGTTGTTCCCTTCCCTCCCATCAGCAGCACTCATATCCAGGCTGAATAAATCCTTTAACGGCATTCTTTGCTCGGGGCCGTTTGATGTGGTTCCAACAGCTTCAAAGACAGGAGGCATCCAAACTGCTGGAAGTTGAAAAGGCTGAAACTCCACCATCGTGGGAGTCCAGAGTGCCAGTGGGGCAGCTTGGCAGTGCCTTGCAGGACCAAAGATGTACACACAGAGAGTCCTTCTGCTCTCTTGCTCTCCAACAATCTTGGAGCATCTTTCGTAGGGGTCGGGGCTGCTGGAGAGCCCAGCAGGGTGCTGGCAGAGTGCAGTGAGCACTGGGAGCAAAATGGACAGATTATCTGCTGTTGGAGGGCAGCTGCTGGAAGGAATGGCAGCAATTCGTGCGCCCTGGCTCAGCTGAAATGAGTGTGGATGTGGAGCCGTGGTACCTGCTCACTGTGCTGTACTGATGAGCCCATCTGCAAGAAGGTGAAGAGGGTGAAGGTGATGACCAAGCCTCAGGGCTGTTGGAGCAGGGTGCTGTTGTCACTGTTGTGTCCATGAGGCTCTTTCCTCAGGTGGTGTCTTGGGCATGTATAGTTCCTGTGGGCTTTGCTGTAGTTTGAGAGTTGGTTCCTAATGTCGCTAATCCCAGTGGTTTGGTAACCTGGCGACTGTGAATGGACTCTGCCTATTCAGAAGCTGCAGCCAAGAAAGGGACGGATGACTGGAGTGGGAAAGGCCTGAGGAAAGGCAGCCTGGTGAACATGAGTACCTGTCCTGGGCCTTAGTGATACCTCTGTGTAGCACCAGTCATTTGAGAGTGCAGCATCTCCCACTGCAGAAGGAGGTCCTGGGGAGCCCAGCTTGAGGGGCAAACAGATGGCTGGATGCTCCAGCCTCAATCCATCACCTCTTTCCAAGACCTAGGCTGGCTGCAGCACACCAATATTCCCTCAAACAAAGGCTTCCTCTCTGATGGCTGTGCAAATGAAAAAGTTCATTTTAACAACAAAATTTCCAAGTAAGAAACCTCAAATAATTAGAGGAAACCACCACAGAGGTATACAATATCTGGTTAAAGACCTTGCTGAAAACTGAACAGATCATGTTTGTTATATGTGGTTACACTGGGCCACTAATATTAAGACTGTTCAAAACACAAAATAAATTTTCATCTGTCAGAGCTTGCGGTTCGGTGTTCACACATTCTAGACTCCAGTTAAATGATTTACTGTACTACTTAATGCCTTTCAGCTGTCACCCACACAAAACAATCCCTTGAATGATCTGCCAGCAAATAAAGGCAACAGTTGTCCAAGGTGGAGTTGGGCCAGGACTACAAAACCCAATGTGCCAAGACACACAGGAGCAATCACGTAACCCCCGTGACCCACACTTGGTAGTCAGAAAAGTGAAGGCCACACAGCTGTGACTGTATCTGGGAAAACACGTCATTTGAAATATACTGAGACATTCATTCCGCTGTTGAGCTTTCGTGAGTAGCTGCCTTTACAGAGGCTTGTGTCATGAGCATGCTGCAGTTCTGTGCCCTTATGAACTCTTCTCTGTTCCTGTTCTTGAAATGGTGTGAATTTTTGAAGTGTTTCTCAAAACTCCTTCACAACAGGTTTTTAAAATTTCTAATTCTCATGTAGCAGCAGACTGAGGCGAAACAGTTGTCATGGGTCAGTGAAAAACACACTTCAGGAGCAAGGAAGGAAATAAAAAAGTCACTGCTCTTCTCAAATGATACATTTTAGGGTTTGACATGGCCTTGAGTTCCTTGCCTTGTCCTTGACAAGCTGAAGGCATGGCATACAACCAAATATCAGTGTATGAACAGCACCTCTCTGTGACTTCAGTCATTACTCAGCTTCCTCCACCTCTGGACTGAAATTGTAGATGCACTCAGAAATGAAATACATGCATTAGGATTTGGCTTCAGTTTTTAGGTTATTCACTCCTTTACATGTTTAAGACCAGACCAAGCTATTAGACCAAATCTAAGATGACCACAGTGTGGAAGGAACCAAAACCTTGTATTGTCGTTTCTGTATGAAGCCTGTAACTTATTTTTTAGCTAATAATGTATCTTTTAGAAGGTCCTGCTTTTAAGACCCGATGATGAACAATCTGCTGTAGTCCCAGGTAAAACCTAACGCTTATTTAACCCACTGTTAATAACATATACCCTGGTCCCAGTGTGAAAGTTCTCTATATTCAATTTTTCAGGCCCAGCAGGCATTTTTGTGAAAGGGAGTTGGTTTTGCAAGCAGCTGAAGACCGTGGCTGGGATACCTTTTGAAGCTCTCCTCCCATCTGCTGGTCTGCCAGAGTGCTGGTCAAGCTCACTTATTCAACAGAAAACTGCTTGTTTTTTTCTGGTGAGGATAGTGTATGGCATGAAGAAAAGACCTTTCTTCTAGCAGCAGGGAGTGTTTTGGGCAGCCCAATCAGTCCTCCTGAAACATGTTTGAAGACTCTCACTGTGTCATACACTTTTCTATGATTCCGAATAGCTCTTGCAACTTTCTTCTGAATTCTCTTAAATTTTCTACGATCTCTTGAAATATGGGTACTGGAAGAAGACTGTTTTATTCCTGGAACTAGTGCTACAGTTCTTTAATAACAAGATCTTTAATTCTGTCACAGAAAATTACATCAGCATCACTGCGAGGTCCTCTCTGGCCCTTTCCTGTGAACTATGATTCAGTACTGTCTGAAAAGGAAAAGACCCCCTGTCAGCTTCTCATTGTTGCACCCCTCTGTACTTTGATGGGTAACTCACCTGGGAGAGCTCGGCTGAACTGGGAAAAGTAGACAGGATCAAACTGCTTGAGATGGCTCTGAATCTGGGACAGTCTCCAGGGCTTGGCTAACACTGCTGGCCCAGAACAGCCTGAAAGTCAAATAAACCTCCACACATTCAGCAGAAGTTACTTCTAGTCTCCAAATACATCCTGTAAAAGAGCCAAGCTATGTTTGTGCCATGTAGCTGTGTTTTCAGATGTGCAGCAGTGGGGCAGCAGCTTTATACCTGCACTCCAGTTTCACAGCAAAATAATTTGTCTCTAATAACTTCACAGATATGAAACAGCAGTGTTGTACCACTGTCTGTTTATAAGAGGAGGACACCTGAGTGGAGTGTTATGCAACAGATAGGAACGTGGCAGTAATAATGAAGTTATAATTACTGTTAATTGCTTGCCAGGTTTTTCCCCACCACCCTCCCTGCTAATTTCAAAGGAACATTCACTGTCTTATCTTTTCAAGACCTTAATTGTTGTGCTGGTACGACAGACAAAGCATACCTCCCAGTTAGCCACTTTTTTCCGTGTAATTATTCCCTCTCTATTTTCTGAAATGCATAAGGGGACACATACAAAAGGAGTGCGTTTTGCTAGAAGAGGAAGCAAAGTTAGAAAGAAACACAGGATTTTGCATTCCTCTTTCGATCAAGATGTGCTCAGCAGATCTTTTCTTTTATCTTAAACTCTTCCAGGATAACTTTTGGATATTAGAGCACTGCAGTGCAATCAGAGCTGTTGCATGATGATATGTCAAATAATGAACCTGAAAAATGAACAGGAATCTAAACAGCTAACTACCCTCATGGCACTCTTCAGGTACTTTCTATACTTGGCAGCTGGTTTTTTTTCACCTAAGTGTTCATGTCACTTATTTGCTTCAGAGAAGACTGCTCTGTCTCAAGCAGAATAGACTCATCTGTGTGAAGAAAACCTATTTCAGCCAAAATACTAATGAACAAACTCTTTTCTTGTTGTCCTCTAAATCCCCCCAAAAATATCACATCCAAGGCATTCTGCTGGCCACATTGTTGCAGCTCCTCTTCCTTGTGGGTGGTGTACAAGGTGCTCAAAACCGTTGTTGGGCTATTGTACTTCCACGGACAAATGCAGAGTTAAATATGGTGTTATTGCAGTATTGAATTACTCCTCCAAAAAGACCAGAAGTGTTGTATCCAAAACAAATGCAATTCTTGTGGATTTTCAGTTACTTGGGGTCTATTTGATGATTTGTTTGTTCATTTGTTTATTTGACATCACTATGTTTTAAGAAAAACCAAAAAAAGGAAGCATAATAGAAAGGAAAAACCTAAACCAAATATTTGATGAAAGGCTGGGAGAGCTGGGCTTATTCAGCTTCGAGAAGACTCCGGGAAGACTTTATTGCAGCCTTTCTATGTATAAAGGAGGCTTTTAAGAAAGACAGAAATACTTTTAACCAGGTCCTGTAGTGACAAGCGCAATGGTTTTAAAATTAAAGAGGGTAAGTTTAGATTGGACATAAAGAAGAAATTCTTTGCTGTGTGGGTCGTTAGACACTGGAACAGGTTGCCCAGAGAAGTTGTAGATGCCCAATCCCTGGAAGTGTTCAAGGACAGGTTGGATGGAGCTCTGAGCAACCTGGTCTAGTGGAAGGTGCCCCTACCCATGGCAGGGGGAGTGGGAACTAGATGATATTTAAGATCCTTTCCAACTCAAACCATTCTGTGGTTCTGTATTACTACATCGTATATTGCAGAGATGTTCAGGAACAACTACAAAAACCCACAATGATCCCTGTTTCAGCTCCTGGGTGGCAACAAAGATGCTCTTCCAGGAGGCCACTGCACACACTTCACCTGGGGTTGCTGCCCATTCTCAAACACCAACTACTGGGGTCCTCTGGTGCTGAGGGCATTCCTACTCTCACTGATCACAAAGGCACACGGAAAGGAATAGAAACTCCAGACTCATCTCTCACTAGAAATCCCTCACATCTTGTTTTTAAGTGGATTGCTGTAAGCTGTGACATCTAAACCACTCAGAACCTCTAAAGTGTCAAACTGGGCTAGCATTTCAGCTGCATTTCAAACACAGTTGATTCCTTTTAGGAATAAGCCTTGGAGGTGGAACTATCATGACTGAGTCAGTCTTATACTGATAGCGATAAATACAGTGAAGAAGTACAGTCAATTCCAAGTGCTTGCTTCAGAGAATACTCTCTCTAGTGGCTGTAGGTGTAAAAAGGGAGAAATCTTTCTGCCTTTACACAAAAAGAGTGGTTTAAAAAACTCTGAGTGGATTGTGCTGAATATTCATTTAACTTTTTTAACAGTGACACCATCTAGGAGATGTATATGTGTGGCAATCACTCTCTAGACTGACCAAGGGAGAGTTGGTACCCACAGAGGCCACTGAAGGCTGGAATTGTGCATGATGAAAATGGCCATGACCTTAACTAAATGCTCAGGCTTTCAACTGGATTACCCTAATTTGTAGCAAGCCAGAGTCCAGTACACAAGCAGCTTCCATAGTAGCCAAGATTGTCCAACAAAGACTTGCAATTTTTAGTAGGAGGACTGGGGAAAATGCCAGCAGGCATGGCAGGCTCCATTTGAGCAAGGCTCCCGCAAGCTAGAGATGATGGATAGCACAGAAACTTGATGCACAAGGTATAAACACTGTGGGGTAGCCTTTCCAAATACTGCCTGCTGGAGAATTTATGGAGTGCCATTGGTCCTTCCTAGGAGTGAGGCTCACTGGGATGTCTGCGCAGGTAGGATGCAGTACAGCTGGAGCAGCTTGATTAAGGGTTATTTATGATTAAGGGTTGTAAAGCCAAACACTCAGAGCAGTCAGAGCCAGCCTGTAGAACTCTGTAAAACTAGCTCTGTAAACCCTGTGCAGTGCCCCAGTGCCAGCTCCTCAGCCATAAAATCCCCCAAGCATATGCCAGGAAACAAAGTGTTAGAAAGGACTTGTGAGGATGTCCCTCACAAGCATCTGAACTACTTTAGAGCTGTGGTTTGGCCAGACAGCATATGTGTGTTAAATCCTCTGAAAAAATTCACATTTCCATGGAAAGATTTGTGCAATGAGGCTGCTCTTGTCTTCTGATGGGCTATGTGGAAAGGGATTAAAATGCAACCTTTGTAACTAACATGAATAATAGAATATGTTGCTCTAAGTCAAAAATACAAAGTGGGGCTTTTTTTAACTTAAAATCGTGAGGGTTCATTTAAACTGAACTTTAGAAAGCCACAGAGATAAGAAATAAATCTTTTCAGATCTACATGCATGCCTTTCCCAAACCTTGCTGTTCTCCTAACCCATTTGTTCTGTGCCCAGTTCAGCTTTGCAGTGCTGCTGAGCGTGGGTGAACTTGCATGGCTGGGCTGGGCTGGGCTGGGCTGGGCTGGGCAGCTGCCCCCAGCCAGCACCAAGGAGTGTGCAGTCAGCAGGGCTCCAGCAGAAGCTGGGTGCTGGGAGCCACTCAGGGACCAGTCTGTGGCTCAGCAGCCATCCTGTCAGAAAGATGCAAGAAAAAGTAAATAGCAGCTGGGCTTCAATTTCACTTGAGTTTTTTTTTTTTTTTTTTAACTAGATGCTTTTTTGTTTAAAGTGTCATGTGAGCCAACCTTGCTGGCACAGTTTAGAGCTGGAGAGGGTGCCACTGGTTTAATCATGGTCTTAAGGTTTTGCTGTGTCCTGGCTAATCATAGCACTTCATCACCTCACTGAACTTGAAGTTGTATTCACACTGCAAGATCTGTAGGATTTAGCAGGATTTAATCCCTGTAATGGATGAGAGCACTTTCCACTGATGCAGTTTCTCTAGGCTTGAGCCAAAATTACTGCAAGACCTGGCGCTGCCATGAAGCCATGGCTAGGAGCGATGCCTCAACATCCACACACACATTCCCCATGACCCAGTGCAGTGCTGTAGGCAGTGCAGGCATCAGAGGAATGCTGGCATAACTTCAGGCTCCCTCTCTGCTGCTGCCAGATCTCCCCTTGGTATCTGCAAGTAGGAATTTTTTCTGCAATAGGCAATCCCAGTAGAACAGGTGATGAAGAGAAGTGAGAGGAAAGGAAAGGTAACAAATCTGTCCAGCAGAAACAAAGCTGACATTTTTGAATTAATGACAGTAAGTCTGGCCAAAGCTTTGAGTCTGGCTTTTGGAGTTTGAATCTTACAGGCAGCGAGTCATCTGGAACAATTCTGAATTCTTTCTTTTATAATTTATTTCCTTAATATTCCTTGAAAAGCAGCTGAAGCTGGAAGAACAACTGGACCATTCAGTCACACCACATGGGGAAAACATGATGAGTCCTGGCAGCCAGCGCTGCCTCCTGGTCAGAAAGACCCTGTGAGCAGCACCTGATGTGTGTGGTGGTGCTGGGCCCTGCTGCCCCCTGATACCTCTGCTTTGCTGGTGGTACCAACACAGGCTGCCGATACATGCACAGCATGAACAAGAAAAGGCCACAATTCTCTCCAGCTCACCAGCAGTCAAGCGAAGATGTGACTGAATGAAGAGTCACTGAAAGAGATATGTTTGAAATCCAGCGGCATAGACAGAGCCAAGGGGATACTAACCTAAAATGCAAATTCCAAAAAAAATGAAAACTAACACAGAAAAGCATGTGCATCAGTTCAGTAATGGCAGCGGTACAAAAGGGGCAGTTTGCCCTTAGCGTGCCTGTTTCTGCATTCTTTGTGTGCTTTGAACTCTTGTGCATACCTGGACATAGCAGGATGCCAATATTAGATACCCAAATTATCAAGTACCATCAGAAGCCCTTTGTAAAGCTATAATTTTGTCAGTTGCACAAATGGAGATTTCATGGGTGGAGCTATAGTGATTTAACATTTTATGTTCTTCTACTTGTTTTGATCACTTTACAGCTGCCAGTCACAAATGCAATCTTTGGCATCTTGCTCTGGCTAACTATACTTTCCAAATATCATTGAAAAGGCAATTTCTGTCTGACCTACTGTAGTGGATTGTCATTTCGAATTTTTTTTTGTTATTTTTAAATAATTGTCATTTCTGGCACTTTTATCCCCCTCATATGTATGTCCTGTCTAGTGACAGAGTGTGATAAATTCTGTGGTTTATTTTTGAATGGTAAAATTGCTTCCAGCTTCTGACTGGACTTTTTCTGGAAAACTCATCTTCGTCTAGTGTTGTCAGTTATCACAGACTTTTGACTTAAAACTCTTACATCAAGGACTGTCTCTATGCAGGAAACTTTGTGCTCACACTGGCAAAGCTGTTGAAGTTTTGTGTAGAAAATGGATGCTATTTAAGAAACAGAATTGTATTACAGTGTATCTTTGAGGACTATTTTTTCCTTTTGTAACCTTTCAGACGGTATTCTTCTCCTAATTAAGGATATTTCCAAAAATCAGTGGTGAAAGTCTGAAAATAAAACAGCAGCATTAAGTGTCTTTAGTGCAAGCAGCAAAAAATTTGCTCTATATAGAAGAATACACTTGCTATTTTTTAAGGAAGTACTTTCTAAGAAATTCACAGAAGCAGAAAAGTTCAGCCATAATATCTGAGGAATTTTAAGTAAGACATTTCTGTGCTTTTTACTGTATTGTGTGACAAATCACTTAATCTTTGCTATAGAAAGAACAAAAAGCATGCAAATGTGACATTCATGTTTGTACACAGTTCCTGGAGCATCCCCCGACATACAGAGCAGCTGCACATTAAATCTCAACCTAATATAAATCTCCTCCTTTCATCACTTTTAAGAAAAATATCAAAAAATGTTTCTTTCATCAACAGCTCCCCCCAGGTTTTCATCAACCAAGTGTTTTCTCCTCTGCCTCAGGCTTCTTTTCCATCTTTTTTTGATCTGAATAGGGTGTTTTTGGGACAGCACTGACTGTAGGCAGGGGCTGGGCACCTTTCCTGCCCACATCTCCTCTTGCTGGCCTTGGTGAAGGGAAAAGCCCAGGTTTTCCCACAAGCAGCTGGTATTTGCCACCCAAAGGCTCCATGCTCCACATTCCTACAAGCCCTTGGTAGGTCAGAGGTGTGCCAGGGGTCCCATGGAACACACAAACCTGAGGGCCGGGAACCATCACTTTGGAGCCCACCAGCTGTAGCTGTTACATGTCCGTGCTAAGCAAGCTGCTCCTTCAGCAAGCCTGGGCTGTTCTTCTGCCATTGTCCTAGAGAAAGGCATGAAGACAGTGAACAAGCCTCCCTGTTCAGGCTGTTTCTCATTACCGGCCCCTGCTCCCCTTCCCCAGCTGCATTTCTCCCTGCACTGGACCCAGAGGGCTCTGCAGCCATGGGTGGTGACAGGGTGGTCAGTCCCTGTTGGCTCAGCCTTGCTGGGCAGCATCCCAGCTCCTCCACATGAAGGAAAACCTAAGAAGGGGCCCTTAGAGAGCCATCCTCCCTCTCTGTGGCCTAAGCAAGTCTTGACTTACATTTCCATTGACTAAGACCAACAAGGTCACTTTAATAAACTAGACATTTTCCTTTGAAATTCAAAACTTCGAACTCATTAATTTTATGCTTACAATTACATGTTTGGCTTTTTTGTCTCCCAGATAATAAGAACTACAGTATAGCAAGGGTCAGTAATAATTCATGGGATATTTCCTGTTCTTCAGTGCAGACAGAAATCGCATTTCCTGCTTCCAAGCCACATCACATTACAAATCATGTGGCCCTTGATTGCTGCAAGAGGCAGCACCCAAACCTTTTACAGTGTGATCACAACATGACACAGGACCATCACCCTTGAACAGGAAACATGGCCAGGGCTGGACTATTACCTTCTGGGACAGAAACTCTGAGAAGAATATTCTAAGTACCTGAGGTGCCATGAACTGGGCACACTGACATGGCTGACTGGCAGTGCTGGGAGAAAGGAGGGTGCGGTGGAGGATAAGTACAAGGAGCGAAATGCGGCCTTCCATGTTATCCCCTCCTTGGCAAAGGCACAAGAAGAAATTGCTCTTCTGAAATACTTTTAAGAACTGGGGGGCTAAAGGCAGACAGAGCAAACCAACCCCACAGTGCCACTGTTTTACAAGGGTGCTGTAGAAAAGCCATTGTCCCAGCCCAGCGCTGATGAGACCGCAGGAGGCCACACAGAGCAGTACTCAAAAAACTAAAGTAGCATCTTTATTTTATACATAACCGTCAGTATAAAAAGTTTATTACATAAGAGCTGTTCTGTTTACAATATATTATATTGCTTCAAGCTGATGCAGAAAGTTCTTACATTAATAGCTCTACTTTGTTTATAATATATTATGTTGGTTGAATGGCACCACTGCAGTTTATTTTTGATACACAGTACTTCACAAAACTGTAAAGCCAAAAATAACATTGAATTGAGTTATTCTGTTTTTAAATTAGGCAACTTACTTATTTGTTTATGTATTTATTTTTTCTTAGGGAAAAGTCTAAATACACAATTTGTAAAAATTTGTAAAATTCACCTTTCTTTTGTCTTAGGCAGATTACATCTGTAGCCCTTGAAATAATTCAGGGTTAGCATCTACAAGGTTTTCTGCTTGAAGTAGTTACTTAATTTTTGGAAAATATTTGCAGCTATATAACCAAAAAAGGAAGTTTAAATGTAACTGAAGTATAGTACAAAACACCATCCAAAGCACTGAAAGAAGAAGCCTATATAATCATGCTACAGAAGTATTTATAAAACTTAAAAGGAATAGTAAGTGTCAGCTCAGTGGCTTATAATGAAGCTAATAAAATTCCAGCCAGTAATCTTAACTGTAATGAACAGCATTTTAACATTCAATCCATGAAAGGTTAATGAAGGCTGTGAACTTTGTGTAACACGAACCATTTCAGATGTTGGAGTTCACCAGATATAATTGGATTCGGGTGGAACATGCCTCTCCTCAGCCCTTTTTGGCGAAGGCGTGTGCTGCCTGTGCTTGCTGCCTGCTGGCCTCAGGGCGCTCAGACCGCTGGCTCCATACCCTGGAAAATTATCCAGTTCAAGAAAAAAGAATTCACAAAAGTGGGCTGGCACTCCACAGCTAATATTTCAAGTGGAAACCATCCCCCCATTTGAACAAAGGATTTTGCTTTGCCTTACAAAAACACTCACGCCTCTCTGTTACCCCTCAGGATGAACAAAGTCCTGCCAGACAGAAAGATGCTTGCACCCGGCCAGGGAGCCCAGGGACCTTCAGCACACCCAGGCTGTCACTCAGCCCTGGGTTCACATGTGTATCCCCCACACCAAGTGGGTGACAGTCATGATGACCTGCCAGCAACAGGCCCTAGAACGGGGTGTAAGCAAGCCCCCAGGGACAGTCTGCACCAGCTGCCTGAGCTGGGCTTTGGTTTATGGCTGAATGCAAAGAAAAAGAACAGCAGTGACCATAAACACCTTCGGGGAAAAAAAGAGCAATCTGAAACAGGCTTAGTAAAGCCGCTTTGTTGTGGAAAATGAAAGTGAACAACAAAAATGGAATCCAAAGAATTATGTTGTAATTCTTTATAGGTTCATTTACCCATCTCATTACTTAAAGCTCATGGAAATGACTTCTAAAAACGGAGGTCCCTGTTCAATTTTTAAATCACATCTTCTTAAGAAAACAGCTTTACCAAGGAGCCATTCATTTGATGCAATATGAATCAAGTCTCTCAAATTAACTATAAAACTTCTCTCAAGATCCAGCAATGTTTGGTTTCAGTTAAAAGAGTGAACTGCAATGCATGCACATGTATGAACACTTAAAAGTGGGGTGAACTTTGTCCAAATGTCCATTTCACGGTTTCTTTTTTTCTGGATACAAAGAGAGTTTTGCAGTACTAAACACAGTAGGACTGTACCCAAACTCCAAGTAATGAAGGGTGCAAAACCTTGAAGCTGACAATAATGTGAGACTATTGACTTCTCATCACAAGGCAGGTATGAGCTTTGGTTTTGTTGTACTGGTAATTACTTCTTTGGTGATAGTCTCCTAAAGTATGTATTTGTTTTCATTTAGTATCTGAGTTCTTTATAAGAAGAATATGACAGAAAGACAAAGTTCATACTTAACTTATGAACCATAGCTCATATTGGTTTATTTCCATGTATCTTTTTTCCAACCATAATTTATATTAATGGTATTTCTCCTTCAGAGAATAGCATGAATATTCAAACACAAATTCACTAGGTAACAACAGAAAAGCGGACCCCCAGTTTTCACAGCAAACCTAATTTTCATAGTAAAATCCTTCTTAGTTGGATAATACTCCGTTTTTAATGAAAATACTATATTTTAACTCTAATACATTTTGATGTGACAAAAATCACATGCATCAACAGGTTTTAATAAAAGCAAACATTCAGTTGATGCTGCAGCAGAAGGTTCACATTTCTTATAGCTGATTGGTTTTGTAGCAGCAAAAGTTTTCAACTTTTTTATTATTCACACATAAATCACAGCATGTGAATTGGTAGCCAACAGTGATAAACATTATTATCTTACGGGAATATATAAAGATCACATATTGAAGATCTCCTGTTACAGTACTGTTGCACGTGAAACATGAAGTTCTTACTGGATATATTCAATTGTGTTTCAAATATTTATGCTGTACCATTTTAAGCCCAGTGAAATGAGCAGATGCTACAATAGATGGCAAATGGACCGATAAGCACAACAGAAATCCATTTTGAGAACTTTAACTTTGCTTTGGGACAATGTATTTTGTATGTTGTGGAACACAGGTGGGAAGAGGAGGAGAAAACTGTGAAGTCACTTGCAACATTCTTCAAGTTTTCCCCAAAAGTTCTAAGGGACATTTAATTTTTTCTAAGCTTTAATCAGTTTTAAAATCTGTCAGGGTTTTACTTTTAAAAATCCCTACCCAACGTTTCAAAGCTGGCTGATATTATTACTGAGGAGTATTGAAGGAACTCGATCCCTTCCACACTATGGGTGGAAGACATCCAAGGTCCTCCTCTGACTGATATCAGATTCTGGAAGTTCTAATACGAAGATGACCTTGGTAAAATACTTTCAAATTTATTATGAGCTTTATTAAAGTAAGTAAAACTATGGAGTATTGAAAACCTTTGTTTTATTGTTTGGATTAAAGATTAGAAAAAAAGGAGTCTGGTATCATTCTGGAAACGCTTTTGAAGCAGTCATTTCTGTACAGCATTGGGTGTTTAGCACCTGGGATTTGACTCTCAGCGTTTGTTTCTCACTTACTTTTATTGCAGTGTCTCCCATGCCAGCCTTCTTTGCACTGGCATTTGTTGGGCTCCACACAGGTGCCGTACAGGCCACAGCTGGGTTCGCAGACAGCTGTAAAAAAGTGAACAGATATGCCTGACCTCTTGACATTTCATCTAGAGACAGTCACACATTTGCTTTCCTTAGTTTCACATGATGGGTTGGTCCTGGCACAGGCTGGGGCTCTCAAAGGAAATCTATGCCTTTGCACTGAGTGCAATTAGAGCCCTGAAACAGTCCACACACATCTCTTTACCTGCAAGGTCTGGCTCAGCCTCTGGCAGAGAGAATCAGGTTGTACAGCAGAGATGAGCGACCACCAGAACCAGTGGGAGAAGGAGAGTAGACCCCAGCAATCCTTTCACAAAGTGTTCTCATTGTATTTTAAGACAGCAAAGTGTTGACATTTTATTAAACATTTCTCTGTTACTAAACTGGTATTGCTGAGCTGACACACTGCTGTTTTATAGAAACTCAAGAGTACAGAAGAGACTGTGAGAAGACTTCTGTAAAAAAAATGTTTCTGCTTTCATAATTCCTGGTGCATGCTCTCCAGAAAGTAAAGTAACTTGAATTACTTTGCCAACAAACAATTAGTACTGACATTATGTAAAAAAGATACTGTACAGCGAGCTCGATGTTCCCACAATAAAGACTGATGGAGTGGCTTTGGTACTCACGCTTTGAACACAGGTCTCCCTGGTAGCCTTTGGAGCACTTGCATTTATTCTTACCAGTACATTTACCTCCATTTCGACAGGGTTGATGGCACTTACCTAGAAAGCGAAAACACCGAAACAATGGCGTTAGTTCCCTGTGCCTACTGGAGACAGGTGTCTGACAAGCTTGCCCTTCATCAGATGTGAGAGTGTGCACTATGGATCCATCAGGAAGACTCTGCTGCAACTCTGTGCTTCCAATTTATATGCCTTCTTCCTCTTTGCAAATATGGTAATAATTTGGCACGGCCAAAGCCCTTGTGACCTTTTTGCTTTTGCCCAGATTTGTGCCACCCTGACTCCGCAGAATCCCCCATGTGGTTGCTCAGTATTGAGTCCTGCTCTCCTCACCCTTCACAGGGGAAGCAGCACTGCCCAGACTATGCAGTTCCAAAGAGAGGGATCCAAACCTGGGGTGCCCTAGCAGAAAAAAATCTAGTGGCATCTGAAAGCAGCAAGACACTCAGGAACTGACAGGTATGACTGCTGCTTACAAACAACAAATAGATTGGTTGGGCCTGTCAGCTTGTAGCACAGGCCAGGGAGCACTGTGGTGCGGTGAGGGATGTTCCACACGGCAGCTCAGAAACTAAAGATGCATTAAATAAACATGCCCTTCTTTCCTGTTTGCAAAGAACAGAGCAACTTTGCTAACAGTAATTGCAACTGGCAGATATTTTTCCAGGCTCTTGTTCTGGAAATTACTCTCTCTCACATACAGGCTTTGCCAAAGGCATAGGCTGGGTTTGGTGGTGTTGTAGGAAATCTTCTTTGACCCTGATCACCTGGGACTGAGAAAGTCCCCGTTGATGGAGGAGATCTACACTCGATTTCTTGCTGGGCATGACATATCAAGGACCTTCCTCAAACTTAATGTCAAATGTGCCATCATCAGACTGCCTATACCTTGTTAGAATTTGTCTGCACTACCCAACTAATTAAATCTTCCCTCAGCTCTAGGAAGAGAAGTAGAGCTCCCATGAGCTCAGTCACCCCCAGGTTGAGGGAGGCTCACTGTCATCTCCCTGGCCACTCTTGGGCCACCAGGAACCGCACCTTCACTTCCCTGCCACCTTGGTGCACCCATATGTACCAGTGCCGTTTTTCTCATTGTTGTCCAAAACCATTTTTTATCTTTTCTAATGCCACTACACTTCCTAGATTCTTCAGAAAAGAGGGGGAAAAGGCACACTTCCTAGATTTAGCACTAATATTTACCTGAATCTGT
This sequence comes from Dasyornis broadbenti, assembly GCA_013397935.1. NCBI lineage: Eukaryota > Metazoa > Chordata > Aves > Passeriformes > Dasyornithidae > Dasyornis > Dasyornis broadbenti. Next base: position 1,753,524 of record VZRN01006818.1, read on the forward strand.
GAGCAAACAAAAACTGGAACCAGAGGCAGCAAACTGCTTCCTTTCCCTTTCCTGGTTTTTTTGGGTTTTTTTAGAGAAAGGTATTAACTGAGAACTGCGCGTGATAATTTAAGCATCAACACTGGCTTGCTGTGCTGAAAACCTCATTTCATGATCACAGACTGCCCTCTTGGGACCTCAACATCACAGGCAGCGCCTGCTCAGCCCTCAGCCCCTGCAGACCTCTGATGCACGTGTGTATTGTCAATATAAAGGAAACACTCATTCCTATTGTACATAATTGTTTTAATGGCCCTGAAACTAGTTTCATAAGCAGCTGATGGAACAAACTGTGCTAAGGAGAGTTTCTGTAAAAGCTCAATTTCTTCCCAGGAGCCTCTGGGGAGGGAAACTTTAGGAATTCTAATTTGCAAACATTTGCATCCCAAGTAATTAACGACTGGAAAGAGTTATGCATAACAAATCCATGAATTTTCCTAGTTCTTTAAATAAATCTGGAGGATATGGATCAAGAGATGTGACACTAACTTCCAGCAAGTTGCAACAGGCAACTTGGCATTTGGCTCAATGAATTTTGGACTAAGATATTGTCAAAGAATGAAGGAAAGAGTAATAACTCTCTCTGTTATTGTCTGAGAAATGGAAAAAGCAACAAAACAGCTGGTGACAAATAGGGGAGGAATCCAAAGGAAAATAAAGCTGTCTGGATTCAAAGTGAAACACTAATTAGAGACAATGTTTACATGTAACTAGAAAAAAATCTGAAAGACTGTGAATGCTTGTTAGTGTTGTAGACTGAGTCCAGTACACTTCCCAGGAGTCTTACAGAGGGATTCAATTATTACACAAGCACTAAAAACCTATGCACAATGTTAAAAAAAACCCAACAAAACCTTGTAATTTTCAGAAGATGGCTTTCCGCCTGTTGAAAGGTTTTGTCCCCTCATTATTTTAAAAATCCCATGACTGAATGTAGCTGGCCCTGGATCTAACAAAATGGACTGAGTTGTGTTTCGGCTCTGGTGTTTCTAAGCCTCATCTAGATTTCTTGCAGTCTTCCACGGTTATGCTGGTGCTAGTGCAGTGCCCAGAGGAGATGACAGCTGTCAATCACAGTCTAACAACTGCAGTTCCAGCTTTACAAAAGCCAAAGTAAATGAATAGCTTTCTTTGCTCTCATTGACATGGTCCCAGTTTAGGTCTTAGCATACCATGATCCTGAATTTGTTTTTCTTTCTTTTGTACAGCAACCAGCTTACTCCTGTATTTTAATTAGAGTTTCACAGGTAAGCCTTTCCAGGAAGTCAAAGCATTGCATTTTGCTTAAGCAGCATCAGACAAATATGAGCTTCAGCTCCTCAGACAGATCAATTAAATGGACTGCCCTTAATTATACATGCTGTAATAATACTTCTAAGAATTCTCCTCAAAAAACCACCATCCACATAAAATATAGACTTCTCTCTTTGAACCAAACTATAATCTTCATTTGAAAAATGTCAACAAAGTTGACTTTTTGGGGACTGAAGAAAGGAATGGGGTTCTGCCAAAGAGTCAAATTTGATGCAAGCAAAGACAAATCCAGTGAAAACCCACATTGTTATTCTTGTGGCATATGATCTGAATTTATACCAACGGGCAATCTTTATTAACTTAAAACCAATAAAGTTTTGCTGGTTTTTTTTCCCTAATTTTTTAATGATGCAAAAAGGAGTTGTAAAATGCCTTGTAATGCATAGAGATATGGGGAAACATTTACATACACCTGTTGTTAATCTACACATAAACACTGAGCAAAACGTAGGTCTTACTGTATCTGTATTCTTTCTTTGCACAGTAATTCACTTATTGTTGTGTATTGGCTGACAGCAAGTTAAGAGTTTATTTCCATGTGTTTCCAAAGTGATAAAAAATTTCCTGATTGTGAGAAGAGCTTGTTTCTACTGAGGCATATTAAAAAACCAACATTTACATATCTTACGCCAAATACTGCTCTCCATGCTCCTGTGAAAGTGCTAGGGAATGTCAGTGGGGTTATTTACACCAGGGAGAGCTTCTTGCACAGTGTTCTGTTAGAAGCTCTAAGTCCAGGAAGAATGAAATCCGGTTGCACATTCTCAAGTTACCTCGTGAATGTAACTTTACATGCCACATGGAAGCTCTCAGCCCTTACCTTTTGCCCCACATTCCCAAATTATAGTAGTGCTTTCAGAGGTGCGGGCTCAAACCTAATCTGCTGTGCCCAGGTGTGATTTGCCATAATGTTTGAAAATAGATGCCCTCCACAGGCTTGGTGTGGCAGCACATCTGTCTGCCACAGGGTATTGCTTGCATACTTATGGCTTGAGGATTGTTACCAAGCCTGGTGGTTACTAGTGAAAACAGAACAGGGCAGGGGGTAAGGTGGTCCAGCAATGAATCAAATTTCTAAGTAGGAAACTCATTTGGAGGCATGTGTCATCTGACTGTGAGGGTCCCAAACTGCTGTGTGAGACCCTCGCTGCGAGCCCAGCAGAGGCAGGTCACGTCATCATTCAAGCATTGACACTAGAAGAAGTTGACATAAATGAAATCAAGCACACAGAGATGCTACTCACTAATTTCACACTGGTCTCCTGCATAGCCTGAAGGACAAATGCATTTTCCCAGATAGAAACATGTCCCTCCATTGAAACAGGTTGTTGTACAGTTTGCTGAAACAAATAAAAGAGGAATGAACTAAGTCATTAATATGAACTAGGTCTAACTTGGACTTAATGTTCTCTGCTGCTCATCATAAATAAACATTGAGTAGGCTGTAAAAGCAGGATTAACCTCTTTTCATCTGGTTTACAAAGTAAGACTGAAATGCGGTTATTCCAACATAATGCTTTACATGGGCACGCACACAAGGCAGCACAGAATGAGACGAGAGAACAATACAGCAGTGAGCTGAGGACTGACTGTGCTACATCTCAATCAAGCCCCACACATACAGCTCATTGAAGGATTAAGGCACTATTGCTATTGAAACTGCCAGTGTCTGATGAAAGGAGCACAACCTAGGACTGGAAGCTACTTCTACAAGAGGATACTTCACTACAGTTCTTAAGTAATGCTTTGACTAAGAAGAAACCTTTATGAGTTTTTCTGTGTGGTGACAGGGATGCAAATGCTCTGTCTCTCAGCTGCCAAATCACTTACACTGTGTTAGATGTGACTTTTCCCCAAACAGCTGGGATTCACATTAATCCTTCAAGACACTGGGAGCATTTAATTAAAGTGTGCATTTGTAGTGTTTACAAAATGTGGTAAAAATCTGTTCAAAGACTAGATACAAGACATGAGGGCATTGACACCAATAGTTTGTGCAAAATAACAGGGAGGTTCCCATTATTTTGCTGAAAAGTCCTCTAGGACCTTTTGCATTCAGTCTTTACTTCACACAGACCTGCAACAACAAATGCAGCATGACGTTCTGCTCTGTCATGAGCAGGTCAGTTATATTTCTGCAGTAAACTTCTTGGTTTTTTTCTACATGGTAGCTTAGACTGTTCCAAATTACTGCTCTGAACAACTGATTGTTCATTTTAACCCTTCATGACCCACAGTGCAGAAACCAAAAATGAATAGCTTGCTTATTTTTTCACGTGTACCGATACAGCACATTAATGTACTAAATAATTAGTAAAACTAGTTTTACTACAGGAAACTAGAGCTCAAATAGAGAATTTTTCCACAAACTTTTTTTCCCCACCCAGAAATATAAATGATTTTTGTGGTAAATTCCACAGCTTTCAGTGGATCAACTGAAGTGATTATCTAACTACCCTTCACAGAACTGGGATATATGAATGCCTGCAAATCCTTATATTCTTCCAGCAGCTGCCAGGCTGTGCTACAGTATCTATTTTAAGAATCACAATATTTTTAAAACTTATTTGCTTATAGCTTGCCTGACTTTCCAAAATGCACTCCTAGAGGGAACCTGCCACAGGTAAATAAAGAGAGGCTGCTGGATGCAGAGCCTGGGGGGGTTTAGCTGGCGTTTACCTTTGTCACAGTTGATGCCATAGAACCCTGGGGGGCAGATGCAGAGGCCGGGTGTAATGCAGAGCCCGCCGTTCATGCAGCGAGGAACACACAGTGCTGAGGAGTGGGAAGAGCAGAAGAAGCATTGGTGGCGTGATAGTAACTGGTGTTTAAATACACAGCACATTGACTCCCTAAGCTACTTTTCTTTCTGTTGGTTGCTCTAAGTCACCTTTGCAAAGTGCCTCTGGTAGGGGGTTAAATCTGTTATACCTTTGGTTTGTATCTGGCAATTTCTGTATGGTGCTACTAAAAACTGAAGGCTAAATTAAGTTCAAATCTGATTCCATATGTAAGCAGAAATTGCCTTTTGTACAGTTTAATACCAGATGGGAGACTAAAGTAGCCACATACACTTACCCACTCTGGATATTTAAAATCCCCCCAGACAAATCCTCTCTATAACTGTATTCTGGTTCCTCAGCTGTAAAGGCAGGACCATCTCAGAGGGATCAATAACTCAGTGGGGTTCCCAGGCAGGCTTTGCAATAAACCTTCCCTTCTCCTGTATACCTGTGCATAAGCATGGCTACCTAATCTTAGCTAGGAAAGCCTGCTGCACAGCCAAACTGTCCTCCATGCTCCCAGTGAATCTTCTCTGGAGCCCCTGTGCCCTTCCAAGACCTCTCCGCCTTGTGGCCACCCCAAAAAGGCTCTTCAGGGAGGCATGTTAGGGGGCAATGCTGCACTTTGTGGTTGCCCACAACGGTATATGCAATGAGGCTGGGTCCATGTCAGTGAATTAAACAGCACTCAGGCATGGGGCTAAAATGGCCTTGTGAAATCATCTTGTGAAATTGTTGGTGGCTCAGCTTTATCCTGACTGACCAGCAAACCCTCCTCCTCATGGTCCTGGGATGAGTAGTGACCACAGGCTCCTCCCAGGAGTGAGTTTGTGATGGGATTGTTGGAAGCTAAGAGTTTGTTAAACATATGAATGTAAGCTGTGCCAGTTACCCTCGAGGCCAGAGAACAGTCCTTGGTCCTTTGTACTTAATATTTTTGATGTAGCCAGAGCATCTGGGAGTGAATGACTCTATTGGAGCAGAATGCCCATGGGGATTGGCATCTCTGGTCACCCTGGGGAGGGACTGCCTCTGGGAAGAGGAAGGGAGGGATAGGAAGAAGATCTAGTTTCCTTGCCAAGTCACACCAATTTCCTGGTCCTTTGCTCCTGGAAATCATGGTTTGAGCTATTACCCACTAATGGAGGAGAAAGAGAATCTTCCCTTCATCTTCCCATCTTTGTTTTCAGCCTGCGTACAAATCTGATCTTATCTCCAAATAAACAAACACAGAGCAACTAAAGCACTGTGCTTTGTTTCCCAGCTAGTCCTCATTAGCAGAAGAATTTTATTTAATCTTCTTGCCAGATGGATTCCCTGTGATTAAGGATCACTTAACTATTGCATCAGTTTTTGTTAAAAGCAGTCTGTGAGAGAGAAAATACTTTTCATCTAAGCAATTCATATTTCCATTAGACCATGGATGACAATAACAATTCTCTAAAATGTTTGAACTCAAAATAGATGAAATCTTCAGAATAGACCATTCTTAATTTTAGGAGAGCCTACAGTGCAGGAGATACAGTTTTCTGGAGATTGTGGTAAAGAAGACAGTTGAGATTTTTTATTAAATTACCTTTCTCACAATGAGGCCCATAAAATCCATCAGGACATTCACAGACATGTCTTTCATTGCAAATCCCTCCATTTCTGCATCCTCCTGGACATTCCGCTTCATAAAATATAACAACAATTTTAATTAAAATGTTATATACTTCAGCTGCCAGCCAGCTCTCAGCAGGATCAATATACTTCTTTGACACAACAGTAAATCTGCTGGCAGACAAACACTGAAGAAATGGAAATTCAGCTAAGATTTCTTCAAGATAAATTAGTTTCTCTTGTAGTCTACAAATAGAAGTTCCATCATGTGTTCACATGTGTGATGTGCTTGTTGACAGACTGTGCATTTTCAATGCTCTGCTGCTCTGTAAGTGCATGAGTAATGTGGATGCTCTGCTCAATCCAGTACTTTCTTTTCTGTGTGAAAATGAGCAGGCAACTCAGTGCAGAACTTGCATGGCTGGTTAGACCTGCCCTCAGCTGCAGCACTAGTTCCAATTTCTGCAGTCTGAAGTAGACCTCACTGCAACCTGCATTGCATTAATTACCACATCTGTTACTACTGAGGTGACAGAGATGAAATCTGTGTTCATATGAAAGAGTGAGCATCAAGGCTAAATGAAAGAAGGCCAGCAAGGAAGATGAAAACACTCCTGCACAATGGTCCTATATCATCATCAACTCTCATTCATATCTCAGTTATTGATCAAATATGTAAAAGCATTTGGCAACACTGGCAGCATTATACAAGGATGAGAGATACCTTTGGGTGCCATCGCCATCCTCGAAACACCAGAGTCCATCAAACAAGAAGGCAAACTAAATCAAACCCTATGAAATGCCATCAAAAAAGGCTGCTGGGTAGAAAAACAATTACTCAAAAATACCTTCCCAGATGCCTGACAGAGAATAAGGCAGGCAGGAGAGGCTGCCTACTCCCATTAGAAAAACTTAACATCACTAGGGATCCATGGTAGGCACAACCTCTTCATCTTGATGCTCTGTTGTGTGACATTCCGAGTGAGAAGGTTCAAAACCTCTGAGGTGAAATGATATGCCTTAAAAGTAAAGCTGTTTGCAGCCATAGAAATAGTAGTAAAGGGGTTTTGGCCTATAAAGTTCTAACACTCTACTCTGGCACTCTTCCTGGAAATGCTTCTCTCTTTGTACCCAAATGCAGAACTGCTATTCATTACCAAAAAATGCATGCTTAAATACATACCATTTCAAGCAGAAAAATAGGAAAACATATTTTTTTTTTCTTTCTGACCACCTCTTAGCCACAACAAATCCTCTCATCCACAAAATTGCTCCCTTGCTGCCCTCACTTCCCCTGCTGGGGCCTTTCTGTATGGCCAAGAACAACTGGAAACAGTGACTAGCGCCCTGACGGGAGAAACCGGAGCTTTTCACCATGTATGATATCTTTCAGAGGAAGGAAACTCACCTCTACTCTAACACCAACCATTAAAGACATTCTTATCCTTCTCAGCATCTGTCCCAAAACCCTGCAGTGTCCACCTTACCAGACACAGGGCAGAAATGGGAGTTATTCCAGTATGGGCTGGAAGACATGATGGGAGAAAGCTCCTCCTCTGCATGTCTCAAGAATCTGGAAAATCTTCCCTGTGTCTCTCAGCTGGCTCCAGGAACAAAGGACTGGGACAGTAATCAATCCCAGGTTTCTTGAGAGGTCATATGATGTAATACTGCTAAATAGTTAGATATTATAACTCCTAGAAAAATGGTAACAACAAATAATGACACAGAAATGATAACTTGGATGAACTCTGCTAGTAAACTGAGTTTGGAGCCTTTTCTCTTTAAGCCACTCTTTTCCACAATACAGACCTGTAACTCTGCTGTCCGTATTAGAATACCCAAATGCTATTTCCAAAGTTTATTAAGTTCCGTATCTTTGAACTGAACTGAAAATATAAAGATAGGAAAAGTTTTGTGCTGTATTTACACCAGACGCACAACTTCATACATGAGATCTGATTGATTTTGTGTCCTTTAAGCCTCCATTTTTCTTCTTGTTTCTCTGCCCACTGCTTCTCCCCTTCCTCCACTTTCCCTGGGCTAATTGCAAGGCTTCAAAGGAGACAAGCAGTTGTGCTACTTAGGTGTAGTGAGGTTTCAAAGAATAAACAGCTTCTGCTCCCGCTGCTCGCTCCTTGAAGCCACACTACAGACAATTATCTCAGAGAAAATAGTGCAGAGAAGAAAATGTGGGACTGTGAATGAAGATTTAATAGGAGAAGAATAAAAATCTTGTTCTTTGTACATCAGGCCCATCATGGGTTAATTTGATACAATAGCAGATGAAATGGGATAACTATCTTATCTTAGACACTGAGTTTTCAATTTCCATAGCCTCTACTTAAAGTGATAATTATAGTTGTTTGTGCTCTATCAAATTAATCCAGAAAGTCATATTACATAGTATTTACAGTTCATAGATCAGTTGATTAAATAAGTGCTCTCCTTTCCAAGCAAACACTGCAATAACTTCATGGTGCTCTTTTTCTACCAGCATGTCCTCCGTGTGCTTACTGCTTGATAACTGGTACTGAACACCAACTTCCACAATTTTACCTGTATTGAAAGCCAAGAGGTTGCACCTGAGCTACAGAAAAAGTAAAGCCAAGTTTTGCAGAAATTTTCTGATTTAAGATTTTCGTATTTAGTTTGGATGTGCAAGTTTGAGATTTAAGGAACTAAAGGCACCAAGTTGGAACTAAGGCACTGACAGCATTAATTGATACCAATGTCCCCACTACAGTTCCCAGAAGGTCAGTTGCCCAGATGATGTGCCATTTCTGGAAACATTAACCTCAGCCTGCTTTCACAGAACTAGCTCTCCTCCAAGCACCTCAAATCATTTGCTAGCAGGGGCTTTTCATAAGATACATCTCTATCAATGTCCTTAACGTGACGAGCAGTGAACAGGAGGAGGCAGAAAGGTCTCCAACCGTCTGCTAAGGAGTTCAGTAAAAAAAGGGTCAGTAAATCTGTAGTAAATGATCAGCAATTGCACACAGAGCCAGAAAGCCTTGAATTCACATGATTGCTACACTTTGTGTGGCTGCTTTATTTCCATCCACTCTAGCTCTTATCCTAGATGAAACATAAGACAGTTAGGTGACCTGGCCTAACAGCATTCCAGTACGTTCTCTTCAGAGTTACCTTGCTGACAGGTTTTAAAGAAGATGGCGTTCTGAGGGGTCTGGAGAATAATATTGCCTTCTGAATTCATTATGATCACGTTCACTTCAAATGCAGCAACCCCATCTTGTTTTCCAAGGCAAGGAAATCCAACCTGTACAACTAAAAGGACAGTAATAACAATAACATTTATATTTACATGCAGATATACATATACATATAAAACATACATTGAAATATTTAAAAAAATATATATTATAATTGTGTTTAAGCTTTAGAGGAAAGCCATTGATGAAAACTTGTAACACAGAGACACACAGATCACTCTATTCAGAGGTGGCTCCAGGGTTAGAAGTACAGCAGCACAGAAGCTCTTGTGCTCATTTGCTGATGTAAGCCCAACAGTCTATAGCACAGACAATGATCTTAACACAACCATGCTTTTCTTGCAGATGAAGTAATTACTCGTGTGGATGTATCTAAGGATACATCAAAACAAGCTGGAAGCCTAATTTTAATTTTCTGAGTTGAACTGTTCACTTCTGAGTCTCTATTTTTCATGCTCTCATATGACTTCCATAGAAACACATATTTTGAAGGAATAAAGTTACTTAGGTAAGTTTTTCTGGTTTGGATATTGCAATTAATACCTAAATAAGATACTAGTCTAACCAAAACTAACTCCATAAAGTGCTGGCAAAATGGTATACTTGATAACTATGATCATGGGTGTAGTATTTAAGAAGAAGACAGAGACACCTCACTCTGACAGAACTAGTGAAGTGTAGTGATACTTGGACATTGCCTTTCCAGGAAAAGTACTCAAACACTTTTGAAATACAAAGAGTTTAAGCAAATAATTAAGGCCAGTAAATCCGGAGTACTTTAATGATGAAGTAAGCCCAATACCTCAGAGGTATGGAATTCTCCGCTGTGATTGTCACAAGTGATTTTATATAATCTTCAGATGAAATGATTTTATCTCTCTTCTTCAAAATTGGCTCTTCTTAGATGCTTTGTAAGTCAAATCCAATTAATAGAAATCGTTTATTCCTTTCTTCTGAAGCTGGCCTGAGATTTCAGAACCAAATACCGAGCTAACAGCCATACATTTGGGTTGTTTTAGATTGCTTGTTATAAAAAATTTTGCAAGCCACAATTTGGCCATTTTTGTTGTATGCTGCCTTGGTAAAATAAAGAATAATTTATTGCTGAAATAACTTCTGCCTCTGGTAAGTCCTGCAAAGTGAAAAGTCCCTTGCAGTTCTCATTCTAAAGCAATTACATAGTTGAAGGGCTTTTACACCAACCTCTGCAAAGATCAAAAATGTGTAACCATGTGGCAAGAAGGAAACTCTTACAGTGAATTAAATAAATTTCAAATGTAGTGAACTTCTTAAACTGTAGAAACCTTCTTGCAGCATAAGTGCTGGAAATCAGTGCTTGGATTGGGACATGTTTCAGTTGAGCAAATTGCAATGGGGAGGAAGATGTGGCAGACTTTTAACGACAGCACTATAGATGTATCTAGATTTCACTGAATTGGTAGCAACCCCTGAACTCCCCTGAGATTTGGCTGTGGTTTAAATGCCTAAAGGAAAACTCAGCAATGCATCCCTAGAGTTCAAGGCCACAGATAATAAATGCTTTATTCCAGCACTGCCAACCCTGGACGCATCCAGATTTTTAGACTTACAATGTGTTAGAACAGCTTGACACACAAAAATGCAGTAAAGGACCCTCCTCCTGTGAGCAAAAACCACCTGGATCCTGGCTGAAATCTGTGGTGGTTCAAAGTTGAAATGAAGTCCCTAAACTGTGCCTGAATCCTTGCATTTTTATGCCAGTTTGAATAATGCTAAGCACACACCAATAGCACAACAGTCAAACCAAAGCACAGGGAGAAGTCCCTTGCATCAAAAAACAAGGCCATGAGTTCCTGTGGCCTATCACAGTGCTGACCAGGGCTGGGGTAGGGCAAACCTCAGCTCTGGTCCCTGCTTCCCAAATTGAGGATGCAGTTTACATTTCTCCACCACTGGCTAAAAACAGGGAGAGGGAATCACAGCTCTGGACTTCTTTCTGTTAATCATCCTCCCACCAAAAGGCCAGAGAACAGCCTCTCATGCACATCAACATTTCTGCATCCTCTGGAGCACTTGTATCCAGGGCTGCAGAGCAGATGGCTCTAGCAGGAACAAGAAAAGTTTAACCAATCTGAAAAGGAACCTAAGGAAACCTAGTGACTTAAACCTAAGTTAATTTTAGGTAGTAATTATAATGCTCTCCTAGGATGCAGAGGATCTAAGTTTAATACCTTCTGTCTGCAAGGTCATGCTTTTTTCTTCTGTTCAGGAAACCAAGGTTCCCTATATTGTCTTCAGTAGAAGCAGGCTGAGAGTAACTCTCTCCTCTGCAGAGAGTGTGTCTGCATAGCCCTTCCAGTTTGCAAGCAATTGCTTTACCCACTAAGCAAATATTCCAAGGCCACCATAAAAAACCAGCCTGCACCGGCAGCACCAGCAAGGCACTGCACTGCCTGGGTCAGACAGGGATAGGTGGGGCCGACTCAGGTCACTTAGGGGGCCAGCTCTTTCTCAGCCACATGCAACTACATTGCTTCTGGGCACAGACTGTAGTTGGGTTTACACCTCTGAGTGCGGTGTTCAAGATGTTAATCACTGCACAAAAATGACTCACTTTGTTTTGAGCTTGCTAACCTCAGTCTGAACCACTGGACCTCCACAGGCTTTCCCCTGCAGCCAGAAATGAGCAGCCAGCTGCTTCACTGGGCAGGTATGCACACTGCTCCCAATATATTCTTTTGGACAAGCTGAGTGGTCTTAGCTCATCTTCTACAGCCTTCTTAACATCTTACCATGTGTTTAGGTGTAACAATATCCGTGTCATGAGCACAGAGTCAGGTACCAATCTTGGGATACGGAATGGGATTTCAAATAAGTCTAAGGAACCTAGGTGATTTAAATCTAATTTAAATCTGAGGAGAATTTGGTACCTCATCTCATGAGGATATACTGAATTAGAGAAAGCTGAGAGAAGGACAAGGCTGCATCCAATGAAAAGCAATCAAGTAGGCTGTGACTTTTCAGTCTGGCAAAGAGAAAAATTAGGGCATACATAACAGATATGTACGAAGTCATGGATAGGACTAACAGTATGGAATGACTACTGTTTCTACCAGTGCAAGGACTAGTGCCCATCAAATGAAGCTGTTGCAGCCAGATGTGAAACAACAAGAGGGTGATCTTCATGCAATGGGTGGCAGTGAACTCTTTGCCAAGGTGACTGGAGGTAACAGAAGATTATATGGACTCAAGGAGAGCCTGGAGAAGTACTGGAAAGAGAGATCTGTAATCCTTGTGGGCTTATAAAGTAGACAAATCACTTAAGACATAGGAAATCCTCCAAGCTGAAGGTAATAAAAAGCTGAGAGGGTAAAGGGAAGTATCACATATACTTGTCCTCCTTTTCCTCTTCCACAGGTCTTCTTACAGCCACCACTGGCCATAAGGCAGAACACAGGCTATAGAGGCCCTACAGCACTAAAGCCATTCATATGCCTTATTTGGAGGTAGACAAATATCCTCAAAGAAGTTTCAAAAGTCCATGGATTTTAATAAAACCACTGGGTTCAACTACCTCTGAATAAGGTATCTGTTAATCCTCATTCTTGTTTTCCACACTCATGTTTATTATAGCTGTCTTTCCTCTTTTATTTCTTCTTAATTGTCTTTAAGGGCAATCAATTGTTTATGGGCTAGAACATTTTTTCAAAAAATACCAACTGTTGGTGTGTTACTAAATACAGGCTTGTGGTTGAATTTCTTCTGACATCTGTACGTGTAGAAAAATGCTTTGGTAATGCAATAAATCCAGGCAAACTTGACTAGATTTGCCAGAACTGTTTTGCGAACATATAAATTACAGCAATAACTATGAAGTAGCAAACAATCACTACCTTTATAGCACGTATTTGTTTAGGACTACTTAGTTAATTTTGGGCAGCTAGCAGGCCGTGTAAAAAACCCACCACCATAAGAGTATCTCCCCATTAACAGTGTGCATGCTTCAAATTCCATGCAGGTATTGATCATCAATCGCTGTTAAACACTGGAGCACTGGAACGTCGAACAGGACTTAAATACTGCTTATTTATACACTCAGTGCAGTGGTGTCCTGCACATGATCCATGTAGGGAACACCATGGACATGGCCGTATTAGCCTGGAACCGAGGCACCAGTGCTGCCAACAGGGTAAGTCCTTTTCAGCTTTAATAAGGCCTCCCATCATGATGGTTAACAGACCTTCTGCTGCAGCTATGAGATCTCATCTCTGGCCTCCTTGCACTTGTTGACTAAGTTTTCCTAAACACAGTCATAAGGGGGTAATTTTGGTCTAGTCTTTCTAGATAGCTAAAAATTAAAGGAGAAGCTAGCTTTTATTAGAGAATGTAGAGTGCAGAGCTTCTCACATATCCCACCTGCTTTATATGGAGATGGAAAGAATGTTTATGAAGAACTTGGCCTTTAGGACTTCTAAGTTGCTTTTAAATGTCTTTATTTGACATTTATTTGGCTTGCAACCAATTTAATTGTAGCAGTTGTGGTACACATATCATAGCATCTTTCACCCAAATCAATTTTCAAAACCACTCCTTCAATCCACACTGAATGTAAAGACCAATCCTTAATGCTAAATTCCACGGCAAAAAAATGTATTGAAACATTACTTCAATGCCAATCTACTCCAAGCTGAAAATGGAGAATATTATACACAAACTTTCAGAATTTATCCACCGAAAAAGAGAAAAGGAAGAAAGACTCATCAAAGGTGAAAACTTGTATACTAGAGCTTCATTTGCAGTCCAATCCTCCTGTTTCATTACTCATTTCTTCCCCATATTTATCTAAAAGGTTGGCTAAGGCAATTTGGGAAACCATGATCACTAAGACATTACTGTCATCGAGACGTATTTCTGCCTCCCTACCAGAGGCTACCATGCATGAACCCTGAAACAGATCACATAAACTGTTATTCATCCACTTCAGAGCTAACTGGTTTTAACAATCTTTCTTGGAAAGCTTTTTTACTCCAGTCAGCTCCGTATGCACCATGGTGCTTGTGGAGCACTCGCATTGGCTTGGGCTCAGCCTCTGCTGTGGAGTTGTAAGTTCCAGTAAAGGACTAAGAATGCACAACTAAGGGATAAATGATAATATCCTAAACTAGAGCTTGTGACTGTAAGCTGAATGCCTGATGACCTCAAATGAAACCAAAGCATCCACCAACTGTAATCTCTGAGAAACAGAATAATTTGGTAACTATTCTGATAGCGATCAAAGAATTTGTTTTCCAAAAGTTGCACAACTTAAGTAATAGCATTCATGAATTTTATGCAACAATTTTGCACAAGTTTGTACTGATTCATCTACACATAAAAGCTTCATGTGACTTGGCTCTGACAAAATATGCTGCTATACTCAAACAAGGCACTTACAAACTGTTCAGTGCCAAGCACTGTGCCAAGCACTTCTTCAGGCAATAAACTTCAGAACTACAATTCATAATAAAATATTTAGACTTTACTGGCTGTAGAATATTTGTTACAGAAACAAAATTTATAATATCAACACTACAAACCTGATGCTTTATGAGGAACTGTTCCAAGCAGGGGGATATTTATAGTTGGATCAGCCATTATGCCTTTATCCAAAGAGTGCAAAGACAGGAACTCATAGTAGTACTCAGCCTATGACAAAATAAATGAAAAATCTATATTTATTATAATTGTATTCACAGAAGCAAACCATTGAGCACATAAGCTACAGCAGAAAAATACTACACTTTTCATTATGCCATTCACTGGATTTGTTTCTGTAATTTCCCCGAGTGCTTCTTCATCTAAACATAATTTTCAGATAATTTCCTCTTATTTCAGAGATTGCAAGTGACCATACAGTAATCAGGATGCAGCATATCAGCAAGAAAAATGGCATGCATACAGTGGACAAATGGTATACAGAGAAGAGGTTTTTTACAACCCACACTGTTTATCTGGCAGACAACAAAAGTATATGAACACAAAGTTAATTCTTAAAGCTGTTTCTGGTGCCAAATCCTCCTGGAACTGACTCGTGAGCCTGCATGACCTGCCTGCACCAGGAGTGCAGTTTAAAGGGCAAAGGCACATTCAGCTGCAGCATGAGAGTAACCAGGCTTGCTCTTGGTTGATCTGCACAGGACAGCGCGTTGCCTTGGGCAAACAGTGAGTGGCCACACTGCTGGGGTGCCACACCAGGACACAGACCTTGTTTACAGCTCTGACACTGCCTTGTTCAACCCCAGATCATTACATTGTCCCAAGGGTGGAGCTGAGACCTTTCTTACCAAGCCAGCTTCATGTCACTCATTAACTGCAATATAAATGATTTGTTTCGGCGATCCCTAGAAAGTGTTGGCATGATTTAAAAACTACTTTCCACTACCTTAATCCTACCCCTGATAAGCACCTGCATTGTGGCACAGATTGTAGGCTTTGGTACTTTTGCCCATGGGAGCTTGGCTTCTCTGTTGAGTCATCTGTTCCACGATTTCTTCACATTTGATGCAAAGTGACATCACGTGTCTGCAGTGTGGCTGTACACACCAGGTACACCGAGATGTATGCACCTCAGCCAGTCACTAGAGGCTTCCACTACTGCTGGTGTGCAGAGCAAGAGGAAATGAAACTTTTATCCTAAACTTTGACATCTCATTTACCATGAAGCATACAAGGGATTACAGGTAATTCTATCTGCTGCTCTCAGATAAGTGCTTGAGACCTTAGCAAGGGCCCTGGCAAAAATGTGTTTCAATCTACTCACAGACAGTAGACAGTAGTACTCTTCTGTCTACTTTTTAGATAAAACAGTGCAGCAAAGAGAGATTAAAGCCAAAATCTGGGCTGATAAATGGTAGCTAGTTTATGTCTACAAGATGTCAGTCCATGTCCTTAGAACACTGCCCTTCCCTGTAATATGCTGGTTCCCTAGCACAAGAAGGACATGTACTTACTAGAGTGAGGCCAGTGAAGGGCCACAGATATGATCAAAGGACTGGAGTGTCTGATCTACAGGGAGAGGCTGAGAGAGCTGGGAGTATTCAGCCTGGAGAAGGCTGATGGGGGAATCTAATCAGTGTGTATAAATAGCTGATAGGGGGGTATAAAGGAGCTGGACCCAGGCTCTGCTCAGTGGTGACCAGTGACAGGACAGGAGGCAATGGGCACAATACAGAAAACTGTTGGAAACTGAGAAAACAGCTTTTTACTGTGTGGGTGACTGAGCACTGGCACAGGTAGAGGTAGGTAGGTAGAGCCT
Organism: Dasyornis broadbenti; assembly: GCA_013397935.1. NCBI lineage: Eukaryota > Metazoa > Chordata > Aves > Passeriformes > Dasyornithidae > Dasyornis > Dasyornis broadbenti. Next base: position 1,769,771 of record VZRN01006818.1, read on the forward strand.
CCCTCTGTGAAGAAGTTCAAAACCCAACTCAACACAGTCCTGGGCGAGAGGCTCTAGGTGACCCTGCTTGAACAGAGGGGTGGACTAGATCACCCTGAGGTCAGACTGTCTGGTCTCGGGTCAGCCTCAGCCCTTCTGTGATCCTGTGCTCTGCCAACTTGAACAGAAGCCCTGGCAGGGTGTGAGAGACCATCTCCCTTTAGCTCCTGATGATACCAGAAAAGCACTCATGACCTGGGTAGAAAGGTTGTTACAAAATTCCTGATCAGCACTGGCAGCACATCCACTTGCTCTGTAGGGACAGTAAGGAGACTCCATAACAAAGAGGAGACAGCATGAGGGACTCAACTCTACACGGGCAATCTTCAGAGGGTGTTGTGTAGGCACAGAGACCTCAGAGGAGGACTTGCAAAACAATAGGGTAGGAAACAATGAAAGGTTTTAAGTGGAGGTTAAACACATGGAGTAAATGTGTGAGGGAGAGAGGACATGGAGAGAAGCAGTAAAACCAGAGATGAAAAATGAAGTCTGGGGTAATGTTCAAAATGCTGCTTTTAATTAAAGACCTTTTTTTCCAATACAATATACTATGCCAAAATATGAAAACAAGCCATAAAGTCAGATTGTGAACATTCTTGTTTTCAAATAAAACTTCGGTTCAGAAAAATGATTGTATGTCTGCACACATCTATAGAATAGTGCAGTGAGTGAGTCAAGGCTCCACTGTCTGCTTTTCATTGGTTAGCTTTGATGTTTGGTTGTATCTAAACCAGGTCATAATGAGTTACGACCTGGGATATTAAAACATTATGTTTTTACTATTCTAGTAAACAACAACTGGTAACTAGACCGAATAGTTCCACTCCCATATTTCCATTCCAGACACACTGTTGTAGAAGGTCAGCTTGTGAGGCAGATTCCTGATTTGTAGGAAAAGGACTGGAATCTCATTTTCTAGAGCAAATTTTCTAGAGCCTAAGGATAAAGACAAAAAGAAAGTTCCTTGTGGGAAGAGGGACCCATTGCTGCATGAGCCACAAGACTCACAGCCACTCAAGGAAGCAACTCCTCTAACCAAGGTAGAGGCACAGCAGCGGTTAGTGCCTGAGGCAGGAGTATGCTCTGATGGCACATTAAAAGATGGGAAGAGACATTGCAGAAGCAACAGGCTGCTCAGCAGGAAAGCCACATGTTGCATCAGGGAGAGATAACTGCTCTCACCATTTCTCTACAAAGGTTTGAACATCTGCTGAGTTAACAAAAGCTCAACTTCTTGAAACGATAGTATCTAAGAGCTGGAACACCTCAGGTGGACCCAGCTAGCATAGCTGCAAAGTCATGTGCTACAGAGTATATTTGCAAATCATGTGTGTTGTGAGTTGGTTAAATTTTGACATAAAAATTAAATACAAAACCCTCAGTCTAGAGAGGCTGCACAACAAAGCAGAGTAGTTTTAACTCCTCAAATCTGTGAATCTGAAACATGATTTGACGGCCATAAATCCTATCTATTTGGAAAAAATCTGTCTTGACACAAACCCTACATCGAGTCTCCAGTATTGTCCTGCTGTAATTGGAGTTGATTGCCAATTAACTTGCATTAATCATCATGACTGAAAAGCAAACAACATGCTCTCAGCAAATATTTACCATGCTCCAGCCTACCATGAAATTTAGTGATGATGGTTAATTGAAGATATAGGTCTGTGTAATTAAAAGATTGTCTAGTGACTACCGTAATTTATGCTGTATGTGGTCATTGTGAGAGACCTGATAGTGAGAACGAAAATTGTTGGGAGATAAAGGGAAAAAATCCATAATCTGTAATCCCTTTTCCATTATAAATGCATTCTCATGGTTTTTTGTGTTGGTTGTTTTGTCTTTTTTTAAAGCCAGCCTATGAACCCTCTGGTATGTGAAATCTAAATTTGGTAGTGAAGCTAAATCTTAGACGAACAATGTTGTCAAAGGTGGTGAAGAAAATGGGGTTTTCATTAAATTGCTGACCACTGACAATTGCACACTTTGCATGGACAAAGGACTTGCGGCTTGACTTCAGGAAGAGCCCAAGGAACAACATGCTCTACTTCTGTGGAAAATCTTCATCTGAGATCCTCAGAAACTGAGGCAAGGACCCCTGCAGACCTTGTGTTAACAGTCTGGGGAGCTGGTGCTTTCAGGCAGCAGGTAGCCTCAAGCAGCTGCCCTTTAACAGTTCCCCATGTGGGTAAAGCCCTCAGCAGAGGGAGGAAATTTCACTTTAGGCAAATAATTCCTTGGTCGGGATTAACTTTTATAGACTTTGAATGGCTGTTTTCTATAAATCAGAGGAATTTAAAAGGTTATAAAAATAATGAAGCCCTCTAACAAGTATTGTAGCAAACATCTGTCGGCAGTTTGGTTTTAAATGATAAACAGTTAAAATTCCTATAGATCTCTATTCCTTGGTTCAGGATCTACTGCACTGAGGTTCTCTTATCATTCAGATGCCATGTTGTTTCTGCCTGGTTTTTGTTTCATGTTTAATCAAAGAATTCACAATAATACGCTTTATGTTTTCTTCATTGTACATGATAGATGTAGGATGAGAAGTAATCATAGTACCTAAAGCAAAGCAGAGTAGCTTGAACTGCTGTATTCACAGTTCAATAAACTAATGAAATCTGCACCCTTTCTAATTAAGAAGCAAATGTATGTTAGCTTTGGAAGTAGATGTAAGAAATTAACTGTATTTTCTTCTCATTATTTTAAAGAGATCAGTGCTGAATGTTCTGTTATCAAATAAATGACAAGTATTCCTTAAAGCAAATTTTCTATATTTAAAGAAAGAAACACATCAAAGTTCCTTTTTATCCCAGACCCATGAATATTTCTGGCTATGCACACACTAGAAGATTCTACCATGCATTATCCATAGCAGATGCTCACAGCTGCATATGCCATAAATAAAGCCACAAAATGAGACAATGTATTTGTTTGTTAGGTATTTACAGCATGGACTATTGCTTCTCCAAGGTATTAACTGCATTAGGTCAGAGAAGTAGGTCTGTGTTCCAAGATGAAGCACGAAGCAAAGTAGATGAATTCCAACAAAGATTATCCGTACTGTGCACACCAGGCTATTGAAGGAGTCTGGCCAGAATAGGAATATGGACATATACGTGAACATTTTGTTACTGCAGTGCAGTCTAGACACTGCTGTAGTCAACAACATAATGATGCTTCCTTAGACAAGCAGATAATAAAGTGTCTGCCTACAGACTGCCTATTTTTCTGCCAGGAACAGAACCCGTTAATTGGTCCTGTCACAGGGTGGGTAAACTATTTTTCTCACCTCAGTGTGACACTCAGAAACTTGCTGTCAGCCTCAAGAGGCAGACCTAAAATGGGAGGCATGCTTAACAATATTAAATGATACTGAAACATGCTCTGAGAAAATCAGTTTACACAGAAGACAGGATAACCTGTCTTCCAGTATCAGCTGCTAAGGGTATGGGAATGGACTGAAGCAGCACGGTTAAAAAAACAGAGATGCACACAAAAGGGGGAATAGATATATTTGGTGTTTCAAAGAAATAAAAATAAAGGACAAATTAGAACTCAGAGAAATGGGCAATCTCAAAGAAAAAGACATTATGTGACAGCAGTAATTAGACAATGCTGTGGTGAAATGCTCACAAATGTGTAGAGCCTGTTCTATGCCTGTTTTCTTCACATTAAGGAAACTGTGGCAAACTAAAGAAAATCCATGCATGAGGAGGAAGACTTTTTAAACAATGGAGTGCATCCCTGCATGAAACTTTCAGCAATAACTACTTGTGGTTTTAATGGTCTCAGAAGAATTGTATAAAAACACTCTGATTTTGCCAGCGCAAGATGACTAGCTGGTGCTTAATGTCTCCTGTGGCATTTAGCTGTGGATGGCTGATCAGGTCCTCCAACAGAATGATTTATGAAATTGGGAAAGTGAAATTTCTTGTTTGCTCTTAAAAGAAGCCTTAGATTTTGAAAGGTGACACTACTTATTTGTGTGAAGGCTTCAAAAATGCTTTGCACTGGAGAGATGGACAGAAATCTTTGCAGAATACATCAGCTGTCCCTCCAAATAATGAGAATTTCTGTAAAGATAAGTCATATGAAAAAATCACTGTCAAGTAGGTTGGTGAGGTCACAACAGAATAGATTTAGATTATATTTCGCATTGTTTCTGGCAGCTCTCTGCTGTTTGGGAGGCATGGGAAACAGGGCAGCTACTTGGTCATTTTTAGCAAATATTTTCTCTCACCAGACCCTGACCTCTGGAAGCACTCTAGCATTTGAAGCAGTCATTTGAAACCAATCTCAGACTGGAAGCTGAAGGGCTTGCTAGAAAGACTGGGGTTTGAGAGGGACAGAGGTGAAAAAGAAAAACCCAAGTATACCAGCAGAGCGTTAACTCTAAAAGTCATCATTGTGCTGGAAAAGCAGGCTACCTGAGACAGAAGGACAAATAAAAGCCTACTACACATTCCTGTCCATCACTAGCCTGCTAATGAAAATACGGGATTGGTTTAGATCAGAGGCAATCCCCTGATGCAGCAGGTATCTGCAGTGGGGACAGTGGGGCCATTCCGCTGGGCGTGAGCCTTGCAAAGCAGCTGATGTGCAAACAGATGCACTGCAACCTCCAGGTTAAGCACAGGCACGCTGAGACAAAGGCATGTGGCATGTGTGATTTCTGTAAAATAGTCACAACAAATTTGCAGCTCCTCACTGAGGAAAGTCTGGGAGTTTCTCACTCCTCTACCTTGCTTTAATTTGGAAACAAAGAAAGCAAAAGGAGCCCAGCTTCCCACACTTAGACCTTTTTTTTGTTTAACACATTTTCTGTAATGCATTTTTTTACAGCTTCACTAGAGTTACTTTTGAAGAAAATAAAGCTGAAAGAAGACAATCGTTAGGGTTTTGATAAATATGCACAGCTAATTACATCTTGACAATGTATAGCAAGGAATGATATTTCTCTGTATGAACTAGGCCTGGAGCACAAGCTTCCTTTAAATTGTTTTCTCTTATGTCTTACAGACGAAAATTAGATAATTCTGCTTTGGGGAAGGGCAGAGAAGCAAACAGTATACCAAAAAGAGAAATATCATTAAGAGTTCAGATTTTAAATAAGTAAAAGACACACAAGCCTTTGCTATCTTCAAATATTTAACAAAACATATTGTTCTGGTATCCTGAGAATTGGTGAAGGCTATTCTCCTGGACAGTTAATTCTTGTTCCAGCACAGCAAGGGCTAATTCATTCTTTTGGAAAATGATTAGGAAAAGATTAGTGCTCTCTCTGGTGGACATTTCATGATCACGGACATTCAAAATATAGTCTCCCAAAACTATTAAAAAAGGAGAAAATTATTACTGCTCTTAGACAAAAAAAATTACAAAATACTGCCTCATCAGGTTATTCCTAAGAAAACAAGCCTTTACAGGTCTGCTACTGCCACCTGCAACACATCTATGTGGCTCTATCTACACTGAGAAAAACCCACAGGGTTATTTTCTCCCCCTCACAACTTGAAAAGTAAGTGAATATCTTGGTTGCCTGATCCTGGGAGTGTATCTTTCGATTATAGTCTGTTTGCAGTTTCAGGCTTTCGATAGATTTATTGACAATTAATAATTACCCTGGAAATTCCTTACAGAGAATGTCAAATAATTTCAATAAAACCTTTACAATTAGGGAAGCGATTGCACAAACAAGCACTTAGGTTAGTTACGCTGGGGATCTGAACAGACACTATATTTAGTTACGCAGATAGTTTTAAAAGCACAAATGTAAACCTTAGAGATGGCTCATCTGATGTGATGAGGGAAAGCTCACAGATGAAGAATAAACTTAATCCACCTCTTGAATGGTGGTAAACATGGATAATGCACACAGATTCATTTTGGCTGTGCTTCAAACTTCCAACCCTTTGTTCTTAAGCCTCACAGGATAGCTTTGAAGTTGAGCATAAAGCTCCTCTAGCACACCATTACCAAAGAACAAGCTTCTGATTATGATCTCATGAAAGTGTAATCAATTACTTGCACAAGTTAAAAGCGTGGCAAACAGCAAAGGTCATGTAATTGGGCCTTTATTGAGTCCATGTGTTTCAATCTTGGCTTTAATTGGCACTCCTGTATAATAAATATCTCTCCTCAAAATGTAAGCAGTGAATTTTCTCAAAAGTTATGAAATCTCACAGCAGCTTCTGTCAGACTGGAGTCCTTCAAGGGTTTCAAAATGGGACACCTCCACTTTTGTGTACCCATGTAAAAGAAAGTTTGCAGCACCTCTGACTGAGAGTTTCTTTATTTACTGCTCAGTAGATGCTGGTCTTTAGCTTTATGTTACAGGAAAATGAGTGTTTAAAAGTTGGAAAGTTGAAAAAAAATTCAACTCTGTTCTGAAAAGTCATCAGGGAAGACTTCCTTAACACTGCTCTCTTTTAATACCTGCTGCATGGATTTCCAAATTCCTACTTTTGTGAAAATTCAGAATAATTTTGTTCTTGTTTTAAAGGCTGTCATTGATCAAAACAAATTCTAGATACTACTTGTGAAAGAAGAACTAAATTCACTACTAGGAGTTTGATAAGTTTATCTGACAAGGAACTTGTGTGTTTGCTGTTGTACCTGAAATCACACGGATTTTTCTAGTCAGTGAAGACTCTGCTAGGTGGACCTATATTGCTGACATATTTCCATGTACTTTACAGGCCTCCACACAGTTCTCTCCTCCATAACTATACACTGAATTATTCAAAGCAAGATGGACTTCTCTTTAGAGTAATGCAAGGAAGTACAATCCTATCCCCCATCTCATCTTTCTGATGAGAAACTGAACAAGTTCTACAAACAGCTTTTCTGTCTTTTGGACTATTTCAATAAGCAGGGTGAGTACAACTTCATTTTTGGGTTTCAGTAGCAGCCTCACAGGTCCAGTGTATTTCCCAGCATTTAAATGAAGTATCTTGTTTCAAGCCAGCTCATCCTTGACTTTCTATGCACTCTAAGGACAGAGGCCAGCACTTGCAAAAGAAAGTTCAGCCCAGCTAGAATCTGATTTACCTGCTATCTTGAACCACCTTTCTTTCCCTCCCTGGGTGCAGGTGGATTCTATCTGCAGCACAGGCATCTTCACAAGACCTGGACTCTGCTGACTTGACTCAGATGAAGTTGAGCTTCCAGGTAAAATTTTTGAACACACTTGCAGGAATAATTCCTATTAAGAAAGGCAGGAAGTTTATTTTGGGAAAGCTGCATCCTTCTGTTGTGGTTTTTTTTTTTTTTTTTTTTTTTTTTTAATTCTGGATGATGTGACCTATCATGTGTCAGTCTAAATCCTGACAGGGAGGGCCAGTAGCTGACAGTGCCCCAGAAGAATCTTTTGCAGAGACCCTAACCTCATTTTTATTAGAGAAAATGCAAGAGGGACAGTTCAGCCTCAGCCATGAATGTGTGGGCCTCCCCAAGCCTGAATGTGATGAAAAATAAGCAGGAGTTTAATGACAGCAAAAGTCTACACTCTGCTATAAGACAAACATCCCATTTGGGATTCAAGAGTTTTGCTAAGATCAGAGATATAATTTATTCCTTGATGAATATCTATGGTAAATCTGGTCTGCTCTTGCAGACTGGGACCAAATTGTCCTTTTTGCCACTCAATACATTCCAGATATGTTGACAAACACTAATTGGTGCTGGAGTCATAGGCTGCTGGAGATTCCCCAAATACTCGAAACCAGCCTTTAGTGACAAATGAAGTGAGCAGTACTGGGCTGAGTGTGGTTCACAATATTTCAGGAAGAAAAAGATACTGAAGGAGAACCATGTCCCACACCACAAACCTTGTTGAGCTGTCAGGTCTGCTCTCTGCATCACTACAGGGCACAGAAATGGCTGAATAACCTAGGTATGACCCATCACCTACTCTAAATCAGGAAGGGGGAAAGACCTCACTGCACTTACCTTAGTCTTTGCAGTCAGGGACAAGAACACATGTATGAACATAGAGACAGAAGTTTCTGCTGGAGTTTTTTGGGGTCGGAAAGAGGTGGAAAAGCAAGAGATTCTACAGGAATTTGCAGAGATTGTGAGCTTTATACCCCCAGGTCACTCTTCCTCCTGCTGGGAAACTCTCAGATTCCTCATCCTTTAAAGTATTTCCTGATTAATTTATTTAATGAATTTATACTGCTTGATTGTATTTTACAGGATGAGAAAGCCCTTACTTTTGGATGAATAAAGGTATTACATAAATATGATATGCATGTAGAAACGTTTTACATGTTGTAATTCTAGTGTCAGGTTCCAATTCACAGAATCATAGAATGGAAGTAACAGCGGCATCACGATAACAATAAAAACTATGCAGTTTCCTGTGAATGTTTGGCAAGACAACTAAAAAGGTACCATGAACTAAGCATTATATTCACACTGATACAATTCAAATGTGAACTCTGTCAGCGGGCAGGATAAGGTGCAGACTTTGTCCCATCAAAGGAAAGCTACTGCTATGTCAAGTAAAAATGTGAAACCCATGGTTCTTGATGTGATGAGGGCTTCTAATTTTTGCCTTTAAGGATCAGTATAAGCTGCTCCACTCTGTACCTAATACCAACATGTGACAGTTCTGATCAGAGGGAATGGACATGTTGGGTTACAAGCTTTCAGCTACACTCCCTTGCCAATACAGAAATCAGATCATGCCTATGTAATATAGATGTTCCTGTGCAAAACTGGAAGGAAGTAGGTAAGAAAGAAAAGCCAGCACAAACAAGAAAAAAAACCAAACAAAAAAGTCAATCAAGGTAACTGCCAACATGCCCTGCTGGCAAATTAATTCCCAGCTCTTAATATGGCTATATATGTCATCTGTTGCTTGTGATTACAGACCCAGGTAACTCTATTTTGCCTCTTCTTCCTCTCTGTCAGTGTGCTCTGCTGTGCAAGCTGCCTGTTCTCCCTGACAGTCTCTGCGAGGAATACTGCAACCACATAGCTGCTTGCAGCAACTTTATGTATCTGTGGCTTCATAAGAGGAAAACAAATTTGTTTCAGCCTGGTTATTCAAATAGACTCTGTTTCAACAGCTCAATTTATCTTCCAGAACCTCTGCAAGGAAGAGAACTGGCTAAGGCTCAAACTTGGCAAAATGAGAGCAGAGTTTACTGCAGTTTAAAAGCAACAGGTTGAAGCTGGCACTTGTACTCCTTACCAAAGGTGTTCAGTGGACTTGATTACTTGCCTATGAGGTTTTAAGTTTCAGATTCCTACTGGCTATATCAATATTCCCATATTTGCAACTTGAGGGCAAGTAGAAAATGTTGCAGGGAGAGCTCAACTTCTGCTCAACAAGTTGTGATTTCTCCATGTCCTTTCTGAGAAAAATTAGGTTCATTATCACAGTACTGAAACTTCTGCTCTCTGATGGTCAGAATGGTCCAAGAGTCTGCCCTCTCCTTCACTGGACAGCTGTCATTGCAAAGGCTGGCTCTGTGGTTCTTGCTACTCGTTTCTGTGCTTCAGTGCTAAGAGCCAGTGACAGATCTTCTCATTAGTGGGCTGCTATTTGGGGGCTTTGTTTTGCCTGGTGATGGGCCAAAACCTGAGGCTGGGAGATTGCCAGGTTTCATGTCAGGCATATTTATTTCCTTTAGGATCATCTGGGTTTAGCTAGCTGTTTATCCAGGCAAAGGGGCAACTTCAGAGGATTTGTGGGACCAGCTCTGAAAGTGGTGTTTAGTCTTGAAGTTATTTATTGATGTATTTGGCAGTGATGACAGCAAGTGCTGAAGCAGCTCAAAGGTAATTGCCCATTTTTCCTTGTATGGCCAAACAAGATGGACTCCACCAGCTGGTTGGAAAACAAAACAAACTTTCACTCCAGATGCAAAAAACCCCAGGGATTTCCCTGTTGTGTGGCTGGAAAAAAAACAAATCCACCCCAAATCTTTGCAAGCCATTGCTAAGGTGTTCTATGAACAGTCTGAGATTCCACATACTACGGTGGGGATTTCAGGTATCATAGCCGGATAAAGCCTCCTGGTGCCTCAGTACAACAGTATCAATGTCTTTGCTATATTTCTATCACTTTCTTTGAGGCAGATTTTGGGTTGCTGCTCCACTGTGAGTGTGAGACCTAATACTGACCTCTGAGGTGCACCACTAGCAGCTGCTCTCCAACTGGAGCAATCCACCTCACTTATGTAAATGCCACTTCCTCACTTCTTCAGTTGGAATGTGGTGGGAGACAGTGCTGAAGGCCTTTATGAAAGCCTGGGCTGCATCAGGCACAGCCCTGCCAGCCAGTCAAGGAGGGTATTACATTTCCACCATGTCTGGGCTACAGTCTGATGCAGTGAAGAGCTTAGCCACAAATACACAGTTAAAAAGCAAACGAGCAAACAAAAACCTCCTATCAAAACAAAAAAAATCCAACATGGTGAAAGAGGCTAATACAAGTAAAGTAGACTCTTTCAGATGGTGGAATTTGTACAAAAAAAGGAAACCAAAAGAAGAACAAACCCTAACAAGCCAAGTGTAAACCCACAGGAAGGCAAAACAAAAGAGCTTTTGAGATGCATTTTCTTGAAAGCTTTAAAAATTTGAACCAGGAACTCATTGTTCTGAGCTAAGGTATCTAGCTCTTGAAACTCTGTTCAACATGATGCAAATACCTACTACATATCAGTTTTGAAAATTCTGAGACACACCATATTCCTCACATATCTGCACGCCCTAAGAACAGTGTGGTTTCTAACATTTGTTTTTGTATGTACGTAATTCACTTGGCTAGAATCAGGTCAGTAACAGTTGTAACTACCCCCAAAAAATCTCTCTGGAAAGTGTGAAAGCAAGAGAAGATGTTAAATACATGAGAAATTCTTCCAATTAGTTCAGTTAGTTCCCATTTTCGTTAATTCTTTGTTTTTATTCTAGTGCATTACTTGCTAATGGTATTAACTTTAGACCACTAAGAACATACCTGTGAAACTGTCTGTAAAAAGAGGTGATGTTGCCAGAAAATGTTTTCACTTCCACAAAGACGAAAGCAACACAGAGGAAAGCAACACAAAAGGAAAGTCTGGACTTTTTACTTCAGAAAAACTGTTAGTAACGCAGGGAGTGAAATCTGTACATTTTCACAAAATATAGTCTTGAAGCTTGGGGTGTCCTTGTTAGTTTCAATGCTTTTCAACAGTTATGTTGTACATCGCAGGCACTACTGTAGACGTAAGGGAAATATTTTATGACTTAGCTTTTTTTTTGTTTAAAATGCATTGGATTATTTATAGAAATGATAAATGGTGAAAATCTTGAAGAATGGTTTACTTACAGAGGTTTACACTGCTGTGTAGAAGGAATAATTGTGTAGTTTACACATATGCCATGTAAATTACTATAGAGACCAGATGCAGCTTACACTACAAGGTGCCTTGTAACTCATCTCTGCTGGGCAATAAATCCCCCTTTTTCTTCTCAGCAAAACTTCGAGAAACTTTACTGCTGTTTTCTATCAGCAGATAGAACAGATGGCTGGCACATGCCTGCTTTACTAAGCAAGTGGGATCTCTACAGTATTACTTTGATCCCTGGTGGCATGTCTACAACACTGAGATGCAAAATACCACAGCTGAGCAGAATCTAAATATTAAAGGTTTGGAGCTGTGTTCTCGATATGAGAACCCCCTGTCAAAAAATCATGCTCACAGTATGTAAACATCTCCACATTGCACGTGGAAATTTTGGTACAGAGGTCAGAAAACAAAGTATTTCCCCTGTTAGGTGACATGAAAGTGCAGTGAAGGCACCATTAAAAATCCCGAGAGTGCGAGTTTACGCAATTACTTTGACCAGACTTTGAGAAGAGCCGTACTTTTATTGGAAAAAAATCACCATTTTGCATATGAGACATTTTTTAAGCTAAGATGCACTACTGTAATGACTGGTTATGAATAAGATATTTACAAAAAGTCCAGCAGTTTCTTAGAAGAAGAGTTTTCGTTGCAGAATTAGGTTTTGAAATGCAATACTTTCTGGCTTCTTTCAGTTTATCAGGGAAATAGCCATGTTTGACTGGAGTACTCTATTGCACCACTATTTCCTTAAAATTGGTGCTCTGTTAGTTTTCCTCTGGGCAAGGAAACAAATCTTCTCCTAGCATAGCTGGATATTCCATCTTTATGGCCAGCTACACATCAGCAATATAAGACAACTTCAGAGAACTCAACTGAGATACTCAGGGCTGATGACCAGAATTAGCCTCCAGGATCTGTTAACAACACAGCATTCCTGACCTTCACTTTACAACATAGGAATGATGCTAGAAAATGCACTGAAGACATACATTCCCTGTTTCTCATAGGTGGGCATCTTCTTGATTTACTCAAGGTTATCAATAACTCTTATTTCAGATGCCACATCATGGGCATGCATTCAGCCATGCACCAGGACAGGAGCCGTGGGGTACTCATAACAGTGGGGAGGGACAAGTGAGCTGCTACAATAATTCATCTGACCGAAAATACCTCTCCCGTATCTGAAAGGAAGAAAGCAGCCTCAGCAGGTTGTGGCCCAGATTGACTCTTTCTGTGGATCGGACCAGAGGATGCTACACAACAAAAATTCCAACTTGCTTTTTGGTTTATTTTTTCACCTCCTGTCTATTAAATCAACTGGGCTGCTGCTCTGCCGCTGAACACTTGCTGCCTGTGCACTAATCAACTTTTTTTTTTTTTAATATGGCGCTCTCTCACCAACACTTCCTCAGATGTGTACTTAATTTTTCTGCTGTCAGAATTCCCACTGAAAGTTAAACATACGTGCTGGGTTTTGTGGATTTGGAGATTAAATCCCTCTCATAAGTTCCTAAATGCTGTAGAGATGATGTATCACTGAAATATTTGGTAACTTCCACTAGTAGACACAGTAAAATACATTGCAGCATTAATTAGCATAATAGGCTCTCACTGGGAAGTTTCTAAGCTCAATCTTCCACAGAGGACAAGACACCCAAAAACCATTGTATTTTCTTTTGCAAAAACCATACAAAATAAGAACAAGAAGCACAATAGTGAGCTCTAGTGGTTACACAGGTGCATACTATATACTATACATTATCACTGATTTTTGTTTTTTTAAACCTTTCAATTCAAAGAACAATCTTCGTAACTGTCAATTTACCCAGATTACTTTTTTTTTCTAAAGAAAACATAGTATCTGTAAACTTCTGTTTTATTTCATAGGTAGAACCAAAAGTGCACAAAAACATGACAATCCCATTTTGCAGTATGTTAACCTTGCTGTCACCCCTGGCTCATCCCAATTTCAATAGCAAAAAATTATATATTCAGTACCCTCAGACCCTTAAATTATTGGTTTCCCCTGATATAGCCTAATAATTAATTAGAAATAACAGACTAGGAATTAAAAGCAACTAATATTTTTCTTTGGTTAATGTTTTCTAGTAAAATTTATTTTAATAGTCTGCTTATCCTACAAAATCTTTTTTACATAAAATGTATTCAAAACACAAAGGCCACTGCATCAGAAACATAACATCTAAATGTAGTGGGTTTCAAGCACTTCCATTTACACAGAATACAGATGTAATCTAGTCCTTAAAATGTGCCTTTCAACAAGACATTTTTGAATTAGAATATTCAGCACTGAGAAGCACTGCCACTCCCTGGGTTGGATGATTTACTCAAACTTGCATCATTATTTATCCCAAGAGCAGGCAGATGAGGGGTCTACCCACAGAATATTTATATCTGCTTTCCACAGGTGTAAGTAGTGATGTAAGGTGCCCTGTTGGGGATCCCATGTGTGGTGGGTTGACCTTGTCTGGCTGTCAGACACACACCCAGCTGCTCTCTCACTCCCCCATCCTGTCGGTATCAGGGCTAGGCACCATAAAATGCCACAGACAGGATCTCCTGCACCTACTCGGGAGAAGCCTTGCATCTGTAGACCCAAAAAGGGTCTAGCTACTCCTAGAGGTGAGGCATACACTACTGAGAGCCCCCAAAACCTTGGAGCCCCAGAGAAACATCTTCAAATTTCAAGTGGGATACAGGGTTAAGAGGTCTATAAGGCACAAGACTCACAGAAGAATTATTTCAGTTTTACCAAACACGAGGCAACTGTATGCTAGTTAACAGCTATTTTGCAGAAAGCAGTCTAGTACTTCAGTGTCTCAATGCCTTTCTTCTTTCAAAAAATACTAGTTTCCGTTTCTTTTCCTTCTTCCTTTCTTGACTCTCCTTCCCCTTTCTCTTCTTTTCATCTCCTCCTCTTCTGTCCTCCTCTTCTCCTCCCTTCCTCTTCCCATTTTCCCTTCCCTGACTTAAGAAATTCCCAGAAAAAAGTACAGAATAAAGATAACAAGCATTCAGCACTTCCCTGGATGTGTCAATGGAAACTTCTAAGAACATGTATACTTAAAACCAAAATAGAACACTAGAAAAAAGTAAAAATGTACTCATTTCTTCCCCTCATAAAACACTGGAAATTCTGAAGAAACACAATATTTTTTAACCATTTAGGCATTTCATTTACTAAGTATGCTTTGTCTAAGAATTCAGTAATTCAGAAAATAGGAGGACTAAGGGGTTAAACAGCTTTGCAGCTGCTCAGAAAGGATTTCGTCCTGCAAGTTGCATCAAGCAGAACATTTTCCCATACTGTCTTTAAGCTGTGACTCTTCTCACTGAAATCTGTGTTGGAACCACCTTTTCCTAATAACCTACCTGTAGGCAGCAAAGGAAGGAGAGGAGAACTCCAGAAAGAAATACAAGAGAAGGACAGCGTTCAGTCTAACATCTCGACCACCCATTCAAAAGAGAGCTAGTTTTATCACGAACAGCAACTGCATCCAGCAGAGAAATAGAGCAGGAAATGCAGTCCCAAAAATACACTAATTATTTCTAGGTATTTAAATACCAGCCTTTGGCATACAAAGTTGTTTCCTCTGTACGGCTTGATAGGAACGCCAAAGACCTAGAGCAAGTCACTTAGCCTTTGTAAGTTTTGCCTCTCCACATTCCCCTTTCCCTCTAGAGGAGTGGATGAAGCATTTCCTAAACCCAAAGGCTTTGTGAGGACAGCAAAAATTGCAGGGGCGTCAGACACCCCGAAGCCAAACAAGTCCTGCAGATAGAAAGAGTACTTTCAAACAACCAAAACCACAACCAAATTTGTGAAGCAAGTCCTGCAGATAGAAAGAGTACTTTCAAACAACCAAATTTGTGAAGCTGCAATTAGCTGAATTATACAATCAATGTTCACTATTTAAATGCAAGTATTGTTTCATGTCTACCAAGTTCTTTATTGTATAAAGCCAATGTTCAGCATTGTAAAAATGAATTAATTTTATCCAGGATTTTATGCTTTTTTTCTGTATCCATGATAATATATGCTAACAAGTTTCAGCTTTATGCAAATTCAACATATGTTGTCAGTGTGTCAAATCATACATATGTTTCTTCACAAAAATATGTCACAGATTCTTACATTTTCAACAAAAGAAACCAAAGGGATTCAATAAACTGCAGATTTATGTGGTTTTGCAATTCAACTTGGTACAAATAGGTCTACAGAAGAGAACTGTTATTTTCTAGAGCTACAATTAAGCCTGAACAATTGATACATAGAGATTAATGAACAGCCTGTAGTGTACGTCCATAAGCTAAAGAAAGTCTAAAGAAAACTGCATTCACATAACTACTGGCCGGTACAAAATTTTATGACAAGTACAGGCGACTGCGGTCTTCCTGGTGAGTTGTGTCCCACGCCTCCCCAGCCTGCGGGTTGTCCGGCGCTCCCACGCACCTCACCAGACACTCCCGGCGGCTTTCCCGGCCATCCCGCCGCCTTCCTCACTGCTTCCCGAGCCCTACCCGCACCCAGGGCTGCCCCAGCACGCCTCGGAGAGAGTTTCCTCGTCGATTCCAAGGCCGAACCACCTGCCCGGGTTTACAGAGCCGCCCCGGCCCCTTGCCGTGGCCCCATCTCGGCACCTACCCGTCCTGTTGCCTGCCAGGTGAAGTTCATGGCGTGGATGCCGACGGGGATGGCGGGCATCCTCTGCTGGGCTTTCCTGAAGTCGTGGGTGAACGGGGCCATCTTCCCCTCGGACACGATCAGAATATCCTCCTCGAAGCCTGCGGAAGGCAAAGGGGTGCGATGTGCGGCAGCCCCGCCGGGCCGGGCTCGGCTCCGGGCTCCCGCCCGCCGCTCGGGGCAGCGGCCGCACTTACCGATGAGGACCCGCGCCTGCTGCGCGTCGATCCACAAGTAGAGGGTGTCGGGCTGGCGCGGCGCGGCCCGCAGGCTGCAGAGGCTGAGGGCGCCGCAGAGCAGCGCGGCACAGCACAGCCGCCCCGCCGGGGCCATGCTCCCGCACCGCCCGCCCGCCGCTCGCCGGCTCCGCTGCCGCTCCGGC